>JAOXYD010008249.1:0-15293 GCA_028565735.1 Pinacopodium congolense | reverse complement strand
GCGATTCCATCGGAACGCCTTACTAGGTCATTTGAAATCATTTAATTACTTGAATCATCAATAAATAATCATACTTAAGAAATATTACAACATATTGAGGTTCGGGGTCTTACAGAAATGACCAATCCCATGACATTAAACCTAGATGGATTCTAAGAATTTTATTCCTTTAAAAGAAAAGATGTTGAAGGGCATTTGAATTTTTTTAGTGTTCCAAATTGGGCACTCAGTTACAAATTTTAACTTTTTAGCTTTAGGCTTACAATATGATTATAATTTCTTTTAACTTCAAGCTTCATTAGGAATGCATATACACGAACTTTTTTAGTAGACCAATCACATATCTTATTGTTGTCTAATAAGAATATGTTGATATTAATATAAGGACATTCGATTTTTTTTAGTTTATTATTAAATACATAAAATTTTTAAAAATAACTAGGAAGCCTAGCTTGTTAGTCTCGCATTGCCACCCAATAGTTCATTGGTAATTTTGTAATAGTTTTTTTGATAACTTTATAAAGAAGTTAAAGGTGAAAATTTAAATGTCCATTTAAAAATTAATAAATTGACATTTATACCCTCAAATAATGATAAAATTGATTAAAAAAAGATAAAAGGTATTTTCGTTCTTAAAAAGGAGTGGCCCCCACTTGGGCCCCACACTAGGCTACAAAGGGGTTAGAGATGTGTGACTCCCTAGTCACCCCCTAAATTTTTTAATGAAATAATTTTTAATCTTTTGAAGATATAAATTATTTTCTATATTTATATCTATTTTATTTTCAATCAATAACATATATTTATATCCAAATTTATTTATAAAGATATTTTGTGCCTAATATATTTAATTTAAAAGATTTATTCATGAATTATTTCTTTTAATTCAAAGACTTATCAAATTTAAATCTTGGATATCCTTTAAAGAGATTCTAATATATAATTAAATATTTATTAATATTAACGTTATATCGTTTATACAATTAACATAATAATAGATTTGTAATAGTTTTGTAATATCCGTAATGTTAGCATAAATTCAAGCTTGCTTATTGCTTTAGTCATGTATAAATACCCATCTTCTATAATGATTTAGATGCTAAGAAGATGAAGAAGTGGGTCGATGCTAAGAGAAGATACTTGGAGTTCGAGGAAGGAGGTATGTATTTATGAAGCTCCTTCCACATCAAAACTGACAGTTTGCAAAGGTACACAAGGGGTTAGTACGACATTATGAAGGCCCTCTTTGGTGGAGAAACGTATGGGCAAGTTAGCCTACTGATTGAAGTTACCTTCGCATCTTAAGATTCATCTAATATTCCATGTGAGCCTTTTGAAGCCCTTCAAAGAGAAAAAAGAGGATCCTTGTTGGAGCCAGTCAAAAATGGCTCCGACCACCATCACAATATTGCCTAACTATGCATTTCACGAAATTTTTAATACATCAGGTCATTCTGAGGAGAGGTTCTCATCCGAACTACGTGAAGTATTTCGTCAAATAGAAGGGAGTACTCGATAGTGAGGCAAGTTGGGAACATGAGCTCACTTTGTAAAACTACAAGCAACACACCGAGGTATACGAGGAGGACGTGATGAAGACGTTGCTAAATTGAGTGGAGGAGAATGTCAAATAGTGTTTATTTTACCATCAAGAAAGCTAGTTTTGACTAAATTTCTCTAGAATTTTCTCCATTTAACTAGAGTTAAGTAGAAGACTCTAGACCCAACAATTAGCTCCTTGATTAGTGAAGCGATTAATAGGGGTAGATGGGAAATAGTTATAGAGAATGAATGTACACCATTAGATCAAAATGTTCACCACCGTCTATTAAGGAGGTGGAGTACTATAAATAGGCTAGCTCTCTCATTTGTAAATCATCATACACTTGTAACATTTCTCTCTTATAAATAATTCTTTGAGTAATAAGAAGCTTTCTCCAAGTTCTCTAAAGTTCTAGTGTTATTCTTGCCATCTTTCTTATATTACTTAGTTTCCGTCAAATTTTCAATCAAAGTACTCTTAAGAAGTACTTGTGAGAAGGCTGGACTAGTATTCTAGCCAAGCAAGGCATTTCAAGATCGAGGAATTTGCTAGTACTACACAGTTTGTTGGTGAGAAAGGACCAATCCCATGACATTAAACCTCGATAGATTCTAAGAATTTTATTCCTTTAAAAGAAAAGATGTTGAAGGACATTTGACTTTTTTTTAGTGTTCCAAATTGAGCACTTAATTACAAATTGTAACTTTTTAGCTTCAAGCTTACAATATGAATATAATTTATTTTAACTCAAGTTTCACTAGGAATGCATATACATGAACTTTTTGAGTAGTCCAATCACATATCTTATTGTTGTCTAATAAGAATATGTTAATATTATTACATAAGGACATTTCACTTTTTTTTAGTGTATTATTAAATACATTAAAATTTTTAAAATAACTAGAGATCCTACCTTTTTGGCCTCGCATTGCCACTTAAGGGCTCCCTGGTAATTTTATAATAGATTTTTTGGTAAATTTATAAATAAGTTAAGGGTCAAAACTTAAATGTATATTTAAAATTAATAAATTGACATTTATATCTTCAAATAATGATAAAATTGATAAAAAATATAAAAAGATACTTTCATTTTTAAAAAGAAGTGGGCTCCATATAGGGCCCCACGTGAGGCTGCAAAGGGGTTAAGGAGCAGTGACTCCCTAGTCGCCCCTTAAATTTTTTTTAATGAAAATTTTTTTAATCTTTTAAAGATATAAATTCTTTTCTATATTTATATCTATTTTATTATAAATAAATGATATATATATCTAAATTTATTTATAAAAGATATTTTGTGCCTATTATATTTAATTTAAAAGATTTATTCATGAATTGTTTCTTTTAAGGCAAAGACTTATCAAATTTAAATCTTTGATATCCTTTAAAAGAGATTTTAATATATAATTAAATATTTATTAATATTAATGTTATCTCCGTTATACAATTAACATAATAATACATTTGTAATAGTTTTGTAATATCCATAACGTTATCATAAAGTCAGGCTTACTTATTGCTTTAGTCATACATGAATACCCCTCTTCTGTAATGATTTAGATACATAACAATACAAACAATCTTCTTTCTCAAGTTTCTTCTTGTTCTACATAGTATCAGAGCCCCCTTTGTGAAAAAGAGCAATTTTCACTCTTTTAGTTTAATAGTTTTCGGAGAGTTTTTTTTTATCACTATAATAATGTTTGGCATATACCAAACTCTTATCCTTCTCACAATGATTATAACATTGTGAAAACCAATTTTAAACTCATCCACACGCACCTCAACGTACCACCAGAAGGTAATTAATGATTCTTTGAAAATGTTTAGACTAGAGGAAGAAACTCTAGGAAGAAGAAGACCTTATGTGACACATGTCAACATTCTACTAGGCCACATGTCAAGGAACCATTAAACCAGTTGGTAGCCATATTAGTGATAAAGCCTACAGCCACATCAACACAAAGGCCCCCCCAAAACAACCACATCATCATTAGGCCCCACTACCATTAGGGCCCACTGTCACATCAGTTATATGTCAGCGCCATGTCATTCCTACATTAGCACCACATCATCGTTGGTCCAACCGGTTCAGTTCAACTCATATCCATTTGACCAGATTTTGACTGACCAGTTCACCTGTTTTCTTACCGACTTTTTTGTAACTGAGATCAATTCCCAAGGTTTAAAGGTGCTTTGAATTCATTTTTAGGGTCAAATTCATCAAATTCCATTTTTAAAGATAAGTTCTTTATTTTCACTTGTTTTTCAAGGCTTTTACAAAGATTTCTCTCTTCTATAAATTATGGATATTTCCAAAATTCACCATCAAATTCCTTAACTAATAAATGTTAAATCTAATAGAAATAACCGTGATTTATGATATGAGGAAATGCATAGTTTTCTTAAAAAAAGACTTTTTTGATGCATTGTTACTAGAGAGATGCTTGAACCTATATAAAGAGAAACTGAAGATGAAGATGCATTCGGGGAATGCCTAGTATCTTGGAATAGTATGAACCACTAAATTTTAATGTGGTTTCGCAATACCTATGTCAAAATCAAACTTGATTTTCAACAATTTGACATTGTTAAATAGGTATGGGATCTTTTGAAAGATTTATATTCTATATCTGATGATTTCAATCAATTTCAACTTTATAAAAAAATTGATCGTATGCAACATCAATCCAGACAAACTATTTATAGTTGTGTATCTAAATTAAAAGAACTTTGGGATTAATTGGCACTTAGAGACCTTACGTGGCTAAGATGTTGCTGTTTATGCTAATCTTTGAGGTCAAAAGCATATCTGGCACCTATTAATGACTCTTAAAGATGAGTTTGAGTCCATCCACAGCTCCCTTCTTCATCGAGGATCTTTATTAAGTCTTGATACCATCATCAAAGAACTAATTATGGAAGAGAATAAACTAAATACCCTTCAAATGGAAAAATCTGTTCCATCACCTAATGTTGTTCTTGCCACTCAAGTCTCACCCTCTACCTCTTATAACTCCACAAGAAAGAAAGTATTTTACATCTATTATAAAACGTTTTGTCAGCATATCTCATAATGCAGAAAACAACTCAAGCAAGATAACTCTTCTAATTCGGCTTAATCTACTGCCATTGTTGCTGCCACCAAAGGTATAATAAAAAATACATCTACATCTCCTAAATTATCTTGAAAGGCCTTCAAGCTCTTCTTTAACAACTTTGATCAGATTCTGGTACTATCTAATCTCCTATCCTGTCTGTCATATCAAGTGCATCTACCTTATGATACTTTGATTCGGTCTATTGTAACCACATGACTTTTTATTTTTCTATTTGTACCTTTTTCACACATCAACTGCTCTACATCTCGTTCATACTGTTAATAATTTTACTATGCATATCCAAAGTATAGGAAATACTCAAACGCCTAAGTTAGTCTTATCAAATACTTTTCTTATTCCTAAACTATTTTTAAATCTCATTTCTATTGGTTAATTATATGAACTCAGTATTATCTTATCTTTTTTGAGTCATGATTGTACTGTGTATGATCCACACACGGGGTAAGATATGTGGGATAGAGCGTAAGTTTGGAAGCCTGTTTAAACTTATTTCTCCATAACTTCCATCCAAACTTGTTATTAGTGTTGTTGGATCTCATAGTTAATACTCTCACCTTTGTCATCTTTCTAATATTAGGCTCGGGTCTTTAATATCTAGTGGTTCCTTAGGTCCAGTCAAGTTTGAAAATTTTAATTGTGTTTCATGTTAACATTTCAAAGGACACAAATTACCTTTCATTAATAATGAATATATTTTTTAGCACCTTTTGACTTAATTCATTTTGATATTTGGAGACTAACACCTAATGATACTACAGGTAGCTTATAATATTATGTGATTTTTATTGATTATTTCTCTAGATGTACTTGGATTTATCTTCTACATAATAGATCTAAATTGTTTTCTATTTGTTCTCACTTTAGTAATATGATTCAGACTCAATTTTCCTGCAAAATCAAGGTATTACATACTGATAATTCCATAAAATATAAAGAAAATTATTTTATGAATTTTCTTGATCATCATGGAACTATTGTTGAAAGATTTTGTCTAGATACCTCTCAGCAAAATGGTCATATTGAAGGAAAACATAGACAATTCTAGATGCCGCCCAAGTTCTTTTCATCTCCTCCTCTTGTCTAGAAACTTTTTGGGGAGAAGCAACTTTTACTGTAGTCTATACAATCAACTGTATCCCTACTTCTATTATCGGTAATATCTCTCCTTATAGACGTTTATGCAATCATGCTTACGATTACCAAACTCTCAAAGTCATTGGTAGTGCTTCTTTTGTTCTTCTTCAATCACATTAATACACCAAACTAGAGTCACGAGCAAGATTGTGTTATTTCCTAAGGTATGATAGGGAACATAAAGGGTACAAGTATTAGGATCTCTTGTCTCAAAGGCTTCGTATCTCTAAAAATGTAACTTCTTTGAAATATAAAATGTTTTTCACTTTATCCAAATTCTATGTCAGTGAACCTTTTTCATAGTTTTTCTCTGATTCTATTATACCATTATTTCATGACATTTCTCTTGTAGATTCATTCAATAATTCTTACAATTCAATGTCGCCTACACCTAGTCCCATTGAATCTTCCTTAGTTGTAGATCCTTCACCTCCTACAAATGATCCTTTTTCATTTGCCTCTTCCTCAAAACCTATTAATTCTCAACTCCTTCTTTGTCAAACTAATTGAGTAATTCAACCTTTGTTCGTCTTCAATATTTCCATGTTTACCCTCTTATTGTCTCTTTATAGAAACCTTACACTTATCGTGAGGTGAAATCTAACCCTTTATAGCAGAAAACAATGGTGGAAAGATTACAGGAACTTACTAACACAAATACTCGAAACTTGGTTGGTTTAATTCTAGATAAGTAATTTGTTGGTTATAGATAGGTATATAAAATCAAAACTCGAGCTGAAAGATTAGTTGAAAGATACAACGCTTAACTTTTTGCCAAAGGTGTTACCCAAGAATATGGAATTAATTATTATGAGACATTTACTCCTGTAGCTTACTTAACCTCAGTCTGTAGTCTCATCGTAGTTGTTAATACAAAGTGTTGGCAATTATTGTAGATGGATGTTAAAATGCCTTTCCCAATGGTAATCTTGCATAAAAAAGTATATATGTAACCTCCACCTAGTTATGATCATCCACTTAATAAGGTTTGTTGACTACGAAAAGTTTTTAATGGTCTTAAATAAGCTCCTTGAGTACGGTTTGCAAAATTTAGCTATATTGTTAGCTTACTTTGTTTTAAGTCAAGTTCTTATGATCATGCCCTATTTTTCATAAAACAAATTAAGGGTGCACTCTTCTTCTTCTCTATGTTGATGATATGTAATCACCATTGATGATACTCAAGGTATATCTACTCTCTAATTTTATCTCCTTCATTAGAATAAAAGTTTTGGGTAATCTGAGCTATTTTTTAGATCTTGAAGTCTTCGCTAGTGAAGCTGATTACTGTTTGTCACAAGCAAAAAATGTCATTGATCTTATCTCTCGTGCTAGTATCACGAACTGAGAACACAAACACTCCTCTCGAGCCCAATGTTCATCTTTTTGCTACTGATGGGACTCTATTTAGTAATGATATTCTTTATCATCAATTAGATGACAATCTTTTATATCTCACTGTCACTTGTCCTAGGATAGCTCATACTGTTCACATGGTCAATCAATTCATGTCAGCACCTCGTATTACTCACTTCTCTGTTGTTCTCTATATCCTTCAGTATATTAGAAGTACTCTCTTTCATGATCTTCACTTCAATCATTCATCTCCATTAGAGTTAAGAGCATATTCTGATGTTGATTAGGCTGGAGATTTAACTAATTGACGCTTTATTTTTGGTTATTATTTCTTCCTTAATACATAACTTATTTCATGATGCAGTAAGAAACAAACCATTATCTCTTCATCTAGCACAGAAGGAATACCAAACTCTTATAGATATAACCTCTAAACTTCTCTAGCTATGTTGATTGATTCAATATATAGGTACTTTCTCTTCTTTTGCAACTCCTCTCCTTTGTGACAATCATGGTATTATACAAATTACTTATAATGATGTCTTCTATGAGCTTACTAAATATATTAAGATTGATTATCATCATGTTCGACACCATATTCTACAAGATACTATTTAACTTCTTCCTACTTTATCACAGTCTCAAATTGCAAATATTGTCACAAAATTTCATCAACTTCTGTGATTTTAGGAACTAGTTTTCAAACTCAAGATATTTAGCTCCTTACTACCTTGAGTTTGCGTTGGGTAGGGGGTGTTAACGTTATATCCATTATAAAATTAACATAATGATAAATTTGTAATAGTTTTGTAACACCCATAATATTAGCATAAAGTCAAGCTTGCTTATAACTTTAGTCATGTATAAATACCCTTCTTCCGTAATGATTTAGATACAAAAAATACAAACAACCTTCTTTCTCAAGTTTTTTTTCTCATTTTACAATTAACTAAACTTAGAAGTCATTATATAATATTTTTTAATAAAATATTAGTATATTAATTACTTATTATTTTTATAAAATTTTCTTTGATATGATTTGAATGAATTTTTAAAAATTGATTATTTAATTAAAATTTTTTAAAGGTTAGACCCTAAAGTAAAAAATTTCAAAAACTTAATTACTAAATTAAAATTTTTTAAAGACTAGTCAGTGATAAGTTTATATATATAGACATTCACGCATACACTTTGTTTTTTACGTAGATGTCTACATGTCAGGTAACATTAATTGCATTAATAAAAAATTAATGGAGTTTATATTTTTATTTGAATTGAACTATCTTTTGAAAGTTAGTTAATAAATTGAAAGTTTTTAAAGATTAAATACTAAAGTGAAAAAATCTAAAAAATTGGTCACTAGCAAATTAATTATCTCCTCTCCTAAAACAGTATTAAATTGGCCAAATGATATAAATAAAAACATAAATGAGCAAACTCAGAAACATGTTGTCCAATTTAAATAAAAATGAAAATATTTATCTTTTCTTAATATTTAAACTTAAAAAATGAATGTTGAAAACACACCCAAATTCATTTCTTTCTTTTTCCTGATTGTCATTTCAATAGCATGCCCAATCCTTTGCCTTTGTCCATGGTTATTAAAGTATACCGTTCATCTTTTCATGGCCGACCTTCCCTCCCCATTTTATTTTCATTCTCTAACTTCCTCTGCAAGTCCACTCCGCTCCATTCGGCAAGAGTTTCTAGTTATGGAAAGAGCGTGATGAGATAGAATCCGTTTTATCAAATTTCCTGGAAGAGTAAGAAATCCATCAGTTTACCAAATTGGGCACTTGGTCACAAATTGTAACTTTTTAGCTTCAGGCTTGCAATATGATCATAATTTCTTTTAACTTCAGCCTTCACTAGGAATGCATATACATGAGCTTTTTGAGTAGTCCAATCACATATCATTTTTATAATATTTTCTGTTTTAATTTCTTTTTTAATACTTTTATTTTTAAGATAAATATTGAAAAATCACAACGTTTACGTACAATTTAAGTTTTACTACAATCTTTATTTTTTGACTAAAAATTCACCAAAATATCAAATTCTCACATGTAACAGGAATGTTATGGTGGAATACTAACTACGATGACAACTTCTATTAGTTTCTGTTGAACTACGTGTTCACCTTGACATCTTGTTACAATTAATGGTCGGAAAAATAAAATGTGTTCACCTTGACATCTTGTTACAATTAATGGTCGTAAAACTAACATGTGTTTACCTTGACATCTGGTCACAATTAATAACTTTCTGAAGTTTCAAGATTTTTTTTATTCAAGAAATGAAGATTTTTTTAGTCAAGAAATGAAATTTACTATTAGAGCTTATAATTGTTATTATATTAGTGTTTAAGTTTCTTTTTTATGTGTAATTAAAGTTTAATATAATGAAATTTTTGTTCTTTTGCAATTAAGAAGGTTAAAGAATGTTTGAAACTTAAATTCATGTTTTAAAACGCAAAGTTGATAAAAAGAAAATCAATCTTGAATATGGAAATCATTTTGGGAAAAAAATTATTTGTATAGATTAGGTGTGAGCACATGCATACAGTGAAAAAGCTAATCTGGAGACGCTAACCAAGATCCCTACATGCACCAAGACTTTTTTAGAATTAAACATATGTTTTTATTTATTTATTAATTAATTAAAGGATTTATTATCTGATCTTGTCAGTCTTGTTGGTGCTAAATTTTATTTATATTAGGGTTTTTCTCTATTATAGAGCTGTCGCTTTAGTTTAGAGAATGAATTTTATTTTCTTCTTTCCTCTCTTCTAGTTATCACTTTTTATTGGTCTCTTGAGGCTGAATTTTTAGTCTTTGTTGAAAGAAACTGAAACCTTAGAACTCTATAGATTATGAGATATTTTTATATTTAATGCAATATAATTTGTGTATTCAAGTATTAAACTTTTTTTTGTTCTTACACTATGTAGTTGATTCAGTTAATGATTAGGATATACACTAATTTATTAATTTTAATAGTCTATAGTTAAGTTAGATCTTGAATCCGTAGTTGTTCAATCCCTCTAATCAAAGTAAGACTAGGATTTGAAAATTTGCTGCATTAGGAATTTTTATTTTTTTGAAAAAAAGTCTAACTAGGTTAAATGTAACCATCTGAACGAACAGAGTCCCCATTATGTGTTTCAACAAATATATATATATATATATATATGTATGTATGTATATATGTGTGTGTGTGTGTGTGTTTTGCATTAGAAAGTGAAACATGAGCTTTGTGTTGCTTTCTAAAACTAAACGTAAAGAACCTTAATTATGAATGTATTAGTAGTTGAACTTTGAAAGATGAAGATATTTTACTTTTTTTTAACTCACGGCAAAGCTTAGATGAGAAATTGAATAAAATTGAAAAGATTAAAATCCATTGTGATAAACTCTATTAATATTTTAAAGAAAATATCTGATGTTTGAATATTATTTAGACTGCAGAAGCTTGCAAGAAACGGCAATGGTCACATGTTATCAAATCATCGTAACCACATCATTTTTGCATTTGACAATCAAAAACTTTCTCAAAAATTGGTAACAGGACAGCCTGCACTTTTTCATCACCAATAGACTGTGCCTTTATTTTTAGTTTGGACTCGATTAGGTAACCGCAAGGCTGCGAAACACAGATCACAAAACTTGCTCGATAAGTGATGCTTTCTGGTCACCAATAACATTTGTCTTTTATTTTCAATTTATGCTATAGTATCTTCACCACACAAGGAAAACTAATGAACTAGCAAACTAGTCCAAGCACACCCCTATCTAGTACAAAGTATAGACCTTGTCATAGAATTTATTGAGTTTTTGCATAATTGATGTCAGCAGTACTCATTATAAGTAATCCATTAGGCATTTTGAAGGTAACTCCTGGCTATGTTTCCATTTCCACCTTTAGGAAGAAAGCCACCTGGCGTGTACTCACTGCCAGTTCCATAGACTATCCTTAAAATTTCAGGAGGTGTACGACTGTAAGAGAGTGAATATGTATCTGCTGATAAGAGGTTGCTATGAGTCTTGTTCTCTGCACCGAGGTACAGAGGTACAATCAGACCTTCGTCTTTGATTCCACATTTGGCAAGGGAATTCCTAAGCCTGGAAATTCCGATGGTGAACTCGGCCACCGTGATGTTATAAGGGTACACCTTTTCATAAGCTTTCTCGTACAAAAACGCTCTTATCGCTGCATCTTGTCCGGACTCCACTCCTAAGAGGCCAGCCACTAGCTGTATCCAGGTAACAGTTGGAAGATTTAATTATATAAGCATAACATGGATAAAACTTTAAGCTTTTCTTAAGGTGGGGTCTTACTCCTTTGGAAGTGTAGTTGACTAGGTTTGGAATGGTGCCCACATATCCTACCAGTCCTACATAGGGGATCACGTAGCAAGACAAGAGATAGTTGGTTGGGTCGCGATAAGGATCAAATGGGGGATTCAGCTTGTAGCCAATTGCTTGGTCGAACACTTTGGCAAAATTTTCACGGCTGAGGTCATATAAGGGTCGTGGAAATCCACCAAATGTTTTAAAAATAGCCCTGAAAACGCTCAAATCATATACAGTAGTACTGCATCAGATACAACAGAATACAGGATGAACAGAAGAAGCATGCAGACAGACATATATACTTCAATCATTAACATGGATAACCTTAGATGACCAATTTCTTGGTAACCAAATTCCTGAATCATGCGATAAGTTACAGGGTCCAGGTTAGCCTTCTGAGCACCAATTGGAGGAGGACCACCTCCTACCAGTTCTGGCTCAAAATAGTCAAGCCCGTAACCTGTTGCACCATGCAAGAAATATTCTGCTTCGAAGAACTCCAGGTTCAGAGCGAACTGTATGCGGTCCTTGTCGCTGGCCTGGATAGGTCCGCAGTAAGCATTATTAGACTGCACAATGGTAGGGGCCAACAGAACAAGAGAGGTGAGGATAAAGAAAATGTTGGACGTAACCATTTTTTTAGGGCTGTTAATCTAACCAGAGAGTATTTGATACCTCTGTGGAGGTGCAATCGCTAGTTTATATAGTACATAATTTGTGATACACCTACATCAGGAAAGCGATAAACGGCCCAATTAGGTGCTCATGAATTATTGTGGATTCATTTCGTGGACCATGGAATTGATCATAATATATAATCTTAGTCATGACAAGGCACAGATCTTGATAAAATATGTATGAAAGTCGTATTTCTTTGGAATATAATAAACCTAAGGAAAGCAAAATTGTAACTCCTATCCTATGTGATTGTTTCACGTCATCATTTAATAACTGAACTTATTGCTTTACGGTCCTTTGGTCCGACAACAATATTTAATGCCCATATTTTCAGATTTGAGATTCTTTTCCCATATGAATTCCTTTCATTTTTCCTTAGGTCCTGTTGTTGTGCAATTATTACACTTCTGGTACAAATATGACTCGATCTTTTTCTAATGTTCAAGTTTTATTATTTTTTATTTTTTCCTCAGATTTTTGGATGCAATGAGAATTTCATTTTATAAGGATAAGATATATAATTTCAAGTGAAGCTACGTTGTCGTAATAAAATTTTCGAATAGATAGATAAATCTCTGCAGTGTGCAAGGACAAGAAAATACAAATAATAAAATAATATAATATAAAAATATAAAAATAACACATTAATACAATATAGAAATCAAGAATAACAATACAAAAATTAAAGATAACATATAAAAAAATTAACATAAATACACAAAAACTAATACCAAACGATCCTAACTTTTTTATTATGACAAAACAGATCTGAACCAATACATGGTCCTTACTGGAAGAATACTCCAATGTTTACAGAGCCAAGTAACCTCATAGATATGGCAATTGGTTGGCAACTGCTGATAAAGATAAGCCAACTGTTGACTCTGAAACTTTTGCTACTTATACGGAAGGTCAAATCAAGATAACCATGTGGTGTGAGCTGAGGTCTTAGTCAAAACCTTGATTAAGTAAATTATTCTAGAACCACTAGTATTCTATCTGCATGCGGCCCCACGATATACAGGCAAGGATATAGTGTATGAGTGGTGGGATCGGTGGCTTTCTATTATTTATTACTCTGCAAAATCTGCCACTGATATTCAATCTGGTGGCAGCATATGTACCCACAAGAGCCGGATAGCGTGCAACCGTGCGTTAATGTTTGGTGCAGATGAGTAATTTTTTTTGTATAGTTAGATTGTTGAATTGATACTCTATACAAGTCACTGTCCCTTGATTTCTTTTCCATTTGCCAAGTTCCATGCATAATCTTTTTGCAAGCGGAAGGGTATGTAAAGTTCAATAAGTAATTTCATTTGATCGGGTGAAATAATAATGTCAAATGGGTATCTTGTCTTACTTGTCGATTGGATGTCGTGTAAAGATTTCTTGCAGTCGAAATGAATGGAAAAAAGGAGGTTACTGTATGTTGAATCATGTGAATCCATTTTTGTCTCCAGACGGAAACTTCAGTCTCAATAATCATTTGATAGGGGTTGTAGAAGAAAATGTGGCTACGTCCCTTTCTCTATGTTGCATAGGATCAAACAAATGAAGTGTGTCCAGCGCCCATTGCAAGAGCTGTTGTCTCCCAAATCCGATGTTTAGAAAATGCTTTGTCATCTGTTTCGTAGGACGACTTTTTGGAAGGTGATTCTCGAACGTAAAGAATAAACAAATAATCGTAATAATCATAAATTTAAAGGAAGGCGATGCTTGGGTAAGATTTTATACAACAAATGTCAATCAGCCTTGTTCTGTCGTGACGAAACCTGCATCCTGCTAACAATTTATAAGGGCTGATCTTCCCCCTCCGCACATGATTCTGCTTTTAAAGTCTCGAAGCCATAAAAAGGGGGGAAGAAAATTAAAAGCCACCACCTTATGCAATCATATATCTAAATATCATACTAATTACATATATGACGTTTATATAATTTATAATATTCTCCATATTAAAATATTTGATTTTTGATTATATTTTATATTTTATAGAATAAATTGAAATCAAAATTATTTATAAATATAAATATTGGTAATAAATTAAATTTAAAGATCAAATATAAAAACTGCAAATTTACTAGCAGACAATCTGTTTATAATCCAATCCATTATAGGTTGTTATTGCCTTTTACTGCATACACAAGTGTGTCCGGCAATTCAGCCCATTGAACTCAAGTTTTCTTTGTGTGTCAACAGTTGCAAATATAGTGTAAGGACCTCTTTCTTAAAAGACGTCTTATCAGACCAGTACAGTACTTGACAGAAGTGAGATAGGGTCCTCACTGGATCCTTAAACCGAATCATTATCCTCTTTCTAATCGTGAATTAGAAGTGTGCAGCAGTCAAGTCCGATAAACACCTTAAATTATTATTCTCTCTGCTAAGCTTAAAGTGTGTAATGTTTGATTTAATTGGGACATTACCCCTTAACAAGACGTCATAAAAAATCTTTATCGTCCACGTTTATAAGTTTCAAAACTATCCCTTATTTATAAGATTTGAAATTAATGTGCTCTATTAAATTTTTATTGCAGTGCTGCTTGGCGTGACAATAGGCAGGGGAACAGTCTCTCTCGGCGCTAAGGAAAACCACAGACGGTGAACAGGAGACAGCAAGCAGGCGACGTCAGGTCAAACCTCTCCCAGCCGCCAGCTGCTTAGCGTCATCGCGCCTGCATCTCTACGTCACCCAGCTACTCTGCCGTCATCTTCAGCCTCTCCAGCACCGCCGCCACTTGTCATCTGCCCAGTTGCCGCCCGCTGCTTTGGCCAAACTACAATGACGGAAGCAAGACACCATCAATTCTACTTTCTGTTTTTAAATAATTTCTTTTAATAAGAAGATAATTGTTTAATATTTTTCAAAGTTTATAAGAATTAATTAATTTTATTATTTTTAATTCTCCAGTATTTATATATTAAAATTATTATTTTTATTTTAATTCCAAAAACACTTATTGTTTAATTATCATAATAATAAATTATCAAATTAATATAATATTTGTAGTAAAATAATATAAATAATTTGTATATTTTTTATTAGAATTAGTAGTCTTTCTAATTTTTAATGTTAATAATAAATTAAATTAAATTTATTTAAAATTATTT
>JAOXYD010008238.1:0-15293 GCA_028565735.1 Pinacopodium congolense | reverse complement strand
AGACATCCTTAAACACCCCCTTGGGATAAACGTTAGAGTCATCGGCTTAACATAGAAAAACATGAGTAGCTTTCAAAGAACCTAACTTAAGAGCTTGTAAAGTAGATAATTGTATCATATTAATTGAAGCTTCTAAGTCTAAAATGCACTGATTATACCTCGTGTTATTTGTTATGTAAGGAATAAAAAAGATACCAAGATCAGTATATTTAGGTGGAAGACTTCTAAGTAGAATTGTAGATACTTCTCACCATGCACTCGCCTTTTCTTCATCCTCCTTTTTCTTCTTCATGCTCCACTCCTTTACAAACTACTAAGTAACTTCAAGTAGAACTTTAGTAACCTTAACCCCAGGAAAAATGATCAAGATCACTTGTACCTTCTCCTTCTTATTTTCTAGCTTCTCCTCTAGTTTCTACTTTTCCAATCTAGTTTCTTCTCCTATTGCTTCTCCTCTAGCTTTGCTTGATATTCTCTCCTTGCCAACTTATTAGAAAAGGAATTTGAACATGGTTAAGGATAACACAAGTTTGATCACATACCTTAGGAGACGTTAAATCCTCTTTCTCTTCTTACATTCCTCCATTTTCAACTCCCCCTTCTCTTCTCACTTAGTGCTCCTCACGAAGATGGCTGACACTTTCTCTCTTGGATTTCAATTCAGTTCACTTGGAAGTCTATTGGAGACTTAAGTTTGTAGCTTGCCCATAGTTTTTGCTAGTTGGCTCATCTGGGTCTCAAAATTGTGACCTAGAGCATGCAAACTCTTTTATCACAATTGTGACAATGTCACACCTACACCTTTTTTTTTTTCAATTTCTTCATCTTCTCCTCCACTTTGCTTCGTCTTTGAACTCCACATGAAGTTGCACTAGGCACCTACATAATTAAGATAAATTGCTTATCAAACATCAACAAATATCATACAAAGCCAATGAACAATAAAAACACATCAAAAGAAGATCATTTTAAGTCCTAAACACCTAATTATCACATTAAACAAATACACAAACACACTAATAACATAAGAAATAAAATTTAATGTAAACCTATCATCATCTAAAGATAGTTGTTAGTTATCATTTCCTCCAAAAAAATCATGTGCAACATTTATTATCTTCCTTATTAATGAACCTCTAGTTTTTGCATCAATAGTCCCTCTTATAAGTTGATTAAATACAATATAGAAAGTCTGTAACAAAAACTCCTTGGGCAATTTATGGTATGAAAAACTTCTTTACAACTGCTTAAACCTTTGCCATGCTTCATACAAAGACTCTCCATCACTTGCTAGAAATTTGTAATTTCTTTGATAATCCTCATAATCTTTGTAAAGGGAAAATATTTCACCAAAAAGGCATGCACTAATTAATCCCATCTTATCACATTTTCTGGATTAAGAGAGTTTAACTATGCTTTGGATCGATCCTTAAATGTTAATGAGAATAGCCTCATCTTGACTACATCCTTTGACAATACATTCTATCAGAATGCATCTTATGTCTATAGAAAGTTAGCTAAATAAGCATTAGGCTCTTTATTGTCTAGCCCATAGAGATTTCCATTGGTCTATGGCATATTTAGGAAGGCTGGTTTAATGTCAAAATTATTGGCCTGCACTAGAGAACTTCTGCTCCCGACCTTATAAAATCTAAGAGGGTCCTTTCCTGCCTTTCTTCATTGTTATTGATCTATCTATTGCCTCTTAATGCTTTATTTTTCAAATATCCCTCTCTGACTTTGTGATATCAGAATTTCTGGGTCTATAAACTTACTTGAAGTCCTTGTGATCCTTGTGTCCATGCACCTATAATTCCATAAGGAAAAATATCAAAATTCCTTAAATCAAAAGAACTTACTACAATTCCCTGTAACGACGCTAAAAAATTATTATGTTGTGTTCGCTATACTATAAGTATACTCATCATATCTTTATAGTATAACTAGTATCATTCCCTTGAAGATTGTGATTAGTCACCTATCAAATTGAATTAAACATTGTTTAAGAGAAAAAAAATAGAATGAAAGTGGCTGAAATTAAACTAAACTAAAACAAATTAACAATGGAATAATTAAGAATGTTATAATGAACTTGAGATGAACCAATAATAAATACTTAGGAACTACTTCTATCCTTATTTTCCTTCCCCTCACCTTATTGAATATATGATACTTGACCATATATATCCTATGGTTTTAGTTACCTTCTCTCGAGATCTAATCAAATAATTCTCATTGATATAGATAGAAATTGAATTGAATCTCTTGATCTTTTAAAACTCTTCCTAACTATCCAATTAGATTTCAAGCAATCATATAGGAATTTTATAAATAATTAAGATCTCTCTTTAATTTACCATTAACCTAATGTTTATAGGTCTATTATCGTAACAAAACACATTGTACAACATATCATAAGTATCCAATTTAATCTCTTGATTGAAATTGGAAAATAGGCTTAATAAAAATCACAAAGTATTTGTATATTTAGTCAATAAGAAGAGAGTATAAAAAAAATTCAGATTTAATCCCTAAAACAAAATTAGCAATCCATAATTATGATCAAATCACAAATATTTAGATTTAACATATAAGGACAAAAAAATAAAAGTAGAGAAGAAAAGATTCAGATCTTGAATGTCTTCTCTTTCTTGCCATGTGCTAGAAAATCTAGAACTTCAATTGTTCTTGAGTTTTTATGTTTGATCTTATTTTCCTCTTGTTTTAGCTACCACTTTTTTATTTTTCTATGTCGTCCAATACTTTCTAACCTTAGCAGAACTCTTCTTAGGTTATTACACTTTTCTTGCTTCCAAAAATAGCCTCAAATTACTAAAAACACATGTATCTTGCTTTCTGTAGATTTCCTATAGTGTATTGCATAATCATGACAAGGAGTTTTGATGACCATTTTCTTCAACTTTCTCCCCAAGGTTTCTTTCTTTAACTAAAAATTAAAATACATCAAATAACCCTTCAAATAAGATCAAATTCTTGCCCTATATCAACCAACACTTCACAAAACACAAACAAGAACACAAATTTAAGCCCTAAATAAGCAACAATCACTCAAAAACACCCAATAACATCCTATAAAACATACTCTAATACAGACCTATCAATATGTTCTGATGTTCCTATAGACGTTCCTAAGTTCTAATCAAAACATACCAAAGAATCACACTAACAATACACAAATAGACAAGTGTACTTATCATTATGCAATATAGTTATGGTGGATCAAGGTGTCGAATCGACAAAGACTACTATTATCAATGGATTTCAATCTAAATTTGCTAGCCTATCAAATGGGAACATGATTGATTTAATTGACAAAGAAAATATATGAAATAATAAAAAGTAAATGCCTAAAATAATTTATAAGGACTAACAGTCAGATTCAGGTAATGAATCTCACTAAAATGCATTTGTATTAATTATTAACCTTAATTCAACTTGTTCTCTATATTTCTTAGACTATAGATTCTTTAAGGTAAATCACATACTCTCTTGAGTTATTAAATCCTATTCAATTTGATAAATTAAGCTAAAGTTCTCTTTATCTCAACTATCAATTGAATGCATTAATTCATTCTTTGGAACCTATTATTTTGGTTAAGCTCACACTTAACTTGATAATCTTATGTAAGCGTATCTCTTGGTCCCTATGCAATATGCTCTACCTATAGAGTGATCTAAAGCATATAATTGATTTCTCAATCTAATCATACACAATCAAAGCACTGAAATCAAAGTTTACATTCGCATAACATTCAATATCAAATGTCATTAATATCCATAATCAAATAAAACATAAAATCTATAAACCAAAAGTTAAACAAAAAACAACAATGAATACTATATCCCAGAGGTCAAAAAAATCTAAATCATATGAAAATAATATTTTCTACACATTTTATGAATCACATAAAAAACCATAAATAAGAAGAAAATAACAAGGCTTATTTAGAATTGTCTTGAATCCTTGACTCCTTAGTGATTGTTGTATGAATTCCTATCCTTGATCTTTAGATTGATGCATTTGGATCTTCTGATGCTTCAAGATTGTGTGAAAGCCTTTAGAGATGGCTTATGATTTGTTATTCCTCTCTTGACAGCTACTTCATGGTGTCTAGAGGCTATAGGATCACAAAAATAACCTTAAATAGATTATTTGCATAAGGATGAACAACCCTAATCACAATTAGAATAACAAACGTGTTCTTAGCTATGATTTCTTCTAGCCATAAATCACGACCAAGCTAGGTGAATCATAGTCATGATGCTAGCTATGATTCCTTTAGTTTCTGTGCTGCTCTCATTCCTCTTACAATATCTCTTCCAATGTTTGTACTTTGGCTATGAAATTTGATATGAATTTTCCCAGCATGATATCCTTGCTTTCTAGGTTGCTTCATTATCTTTTTAAGCTTGAATGATGCATTCTATTGCTCTTTGAAGTCCTAAATATTAAACTTTAATGCTTAAATAAAGGCCACTGATTGCCTGGCAATGATATCACTACCAATGTGGGCCTTGTACTACATTGAGTGCTCCCACATGGTGAATCAAGACTCATTAAAAGTGGATCTCTTCCTTAAAGTGGAAGTGAAGAAGGATCTCAGTTTGAGTAAAAATGTGTAAAATTGGGCTTAAAGAAGTTGAAATATGCTTGAAAAAGCTAGAATAATTTCCTTATAGTCACTGAAATATGCTCATTGTCACTGAAAGATTCCCATGACATCAGCGATGATAATAAGTCTTGAAATTTCCACCAAAATGTAGAAAAAGGAAAGATGATCTCAGTAATGTAAAAATCTAGTCCAAAAGATGTGATAACTCATTGCAAACTACTAAAAAATAAACCTAACTAAACATTCTAACTGTGTAGCTAGATAAGCTATGGTCGATCCATAGAAAGCTATGATGCAATCATTATTTTTAATATTTCCAAAAAAAAAACAAAAATCTTTAATACGGTGAAGTTAGAAAAAAAAAATAAGACCAAAGGAATGAAAGAAAACAAATAAGGGAATAAAGTATGAAGAAGCAAATAATAATACTAACAAAGTAGGCAGAAGGTATTATCCAAATTTTGGGAAATACAATTGATCATCAAAACTAAATTAATTGTGTTCTAGTCAAGATGTTAGCCTATAGACACAAATTGATAGCACCTTAATTATACATCTTCTAGGCATGATTTCATAATGATTTTCATAAGCTTAAGAGGTAATTTCGTGTGACTTAGGTGAACATTTGAGTAATTCTTGAATATGATGTTGTTTATTTTGTTGTGGATGAGGATTCATGTTGTGTAGGACTTGAATGAACATTTTAATGAAATTTTGGACTTAAATTAGATGGAGAATCAATTTAAGAAGCTACATCATCAAGTTAAGAAGTCCCACAACAAATATCAAGGCCATATCACATGCCTTAAGGAGTACATTAAAAGAAGAACAAAAAAAGCTTAAACAAGCATTAGCTTTAGAGTAGAGGACTTTGATGAGATATTATGTTCACTTATGGAGCTCAACTTATTGTTAAATCAAATGAACGTCAAGAAAATTAAGTTATTGAGTTCGATACAAAATTTCATAGCCAATGTTTGAGCAGATAAGAAGATATAGCAAAAAGATTGAGAGGACCAAGAAGCTAGAAAAGTTGTCGACGGAGAAAAGATGAAGAATCAAGGAAAACTTCCAACTTACAATCATGAATTAAGTCACGATAATGATAGATCATGACAAAGCCTTTTCAAGCCATGAAAGTCATGATTATAAATCACAACCTTGACTTACTTCAAACGCAAGAAACATGGATTTTACAAAGTTTTTGATGAGCTAGAGGTGTTTTTTTATGTAAGAAGCTTAGATTTTACAAAGAATTTAAGAAGGTAAGAACCAGGATTTTATACATTCCAAAGAGTGAAACTAATATAACCCATCCATCTCTTAAAGCGTAACCTAACTTTCCGTAGTTTCCAACATCAAGGATTTAAGAGAAAAGCGTCAAGCTCTATAGAGTTTCATTATTTCTTCTCTTTTCTATCTTTTTTTATAGAAATTATGATAGTTAGGGAACTCATTGATATCATGTATGGATGAACTCTTTTGTAGGAGTTATTTTTGAACTATTTTGTTAAACTCATCTTATTGATTTAACAAATGAATTTTTGTGATGTTTATTGTGCTTATACCTTGTAATAGAATGAGAGATTGAGTTAGGGAATTTGTGTTGGGTTGTATAATGAGAGTTAGCACTTAATAGGCCTATAAACATTAGGTTTTCAAGTTGTTGAAGAGAGATCTTAACTAATTGATTAATTACCTACATGATTGCTTCATAACTATTTGGTTATTTAGGAAGCGTTTCATAGATTGAGAGATTGCAAATCATTTACTAACTTATTTTATTAAGGAAATTTAGTTATACCTTGAGAGGGTGACTAAAAAATTAGGAAATCTTGGTTTAAAAATTATTGAATAAATAAGATAATAGGGATACAAAATAGGGAAAGAAGTGATTCTTAGTTTTTAATCTTAAGTTTACAAGTTCCTACACTTTTGCTTACTAAATTGTTAGGTTGTTTTATTTTATTTTACTTTCACTTAATGATATTTGATTTTATTCCTCAAAAAGTGTAACCTAAATCAATAAGTTAATAATCCTAATGCTTGTGAGATGATATCCATTATACTATAAGTTACAACCTGTTCACTTTCGGTATAACGTAAAATAAGTTAAGTAGTTTGCAAATTAATTAACACGAAGGAGCCCTCATATCCTAAGTTCCTCTTAGACTAGGTAAATCAAACAAGCTCGAAAAATACCTAACTACAAGATATATTGAAATAGGATCGCTAGATTTAATCTTTTAATAGCATTAGGAGTTAGGGAACGACTAATCTAAACCATTATTGCATAAGCTCATATTATATAACTTAGAGAATTAAAACCTGAGATTAATTGATTACGTTTTTCTCGCAAATCCAACAAACCTATTGCTACTTGTAGAATTGGCTAACGATAATTGCGTATCAAAACTAAAACCTAGCATTCAAATTAGAAACTATCAATAGGGTGATCAAACCTACTAATAATTTATAAATCTTGACCTTAATTTAAGATTTCAATTTAATATAAGCATAAAAACGCAATATTAATTAAAACCTAATCATATTATCATAATTGGAATCCCTTCATCCCTTTAGTGCCTTCTAACCCATAAGAAACTAGCTACACATATTAAATATGACAAAAACAAAACCTCAACTTATCATAAACATAATGAAAATATGATGAAAATGATGGAAATAAAGAATGAGGAAATGTATTGAATGAAAACCTAAATTTTTACATAATATTCAATGTAATTAATAGAGATGAAATTTATAGTATTTTTATATAAGTTTTAATGTCATTTCATCCATGTTTTTATGTATAAATGCCTAATTTGTGCTCCTTTTGAGCTTACATGCGATTTAACTTTAGGATACAAATACAAAGTTAAACGATCAAGTTTGGAGAAGAATTAAAGCAAAATGGAGAAAGAGGTTGATGGACAAGGACCTGAACAATAGGTGTTGTAGGAGTATAATGATCCGGTTCAAGTCTCCCCCAACTATCGTTTAGCTTAAAATTTAAAATCCTCAATGGTTGTTCAACAGACAACTGTTGAAGGATAAATAGCCATTATTGATAGTCAAAAACACACTATCTTCTACCACAATTGAGGGTAAACTTGTCTTTTCACCTAAAAAACCTCTTCTATCCTAATGAGGACATATATAAGTAGAATAGAATAGCAAATTCATCATCTTTTTGCTCTCCCACTCGAGGCAAACCTTTTCTTCTTGTTTATTTAGGTTTTTAAGTTGTTCTCTTTGTCTTTTATGTTATTTTCCGTTTCTACACTTTAGATTTCATATTTTAGGTGTTTATTGCTTTCTATTTTAGTTACTTTTCTACTATTTATGTATTTTTGTTTTGTTTTCTTATTATTTAGTTTGGATTATGTTAAATAATTGTTAAACCTTAGGTTTCTTATTAATATAATGCTTTATCTTTATTTTTTAGCATTATTCTTCTTAGTTTCTTTATGTTTTCTCCATTTCTATCTTCTATCTTATTTAATTTTAGCCTTATTATTGTTAATTTTAGTATGTTAACTTACCTTTTTTTATAGGTTTGAAGATATCTAATGGATGAATGCATTATCGTTGTGAGAATTGACTAAAATTTGAACGGGCATTGTGATTTATGTTAGGATTGAATGAGAATTCAGATTTAAGGCCATGAATTAGGGATTAATTCATACGATTGGACATCCTAGGTGTAATTTCTAGTTCAATTGCTAGGTTTTAGCTTTGGATCTATAATTTTTATTGGTGAAATTCATAAATGGCAATAAGTTAATTGATTTGATAGGTAAACTTAAACAATTAGTCTAGAATTCTATTTCTTTCAACCACATGATCTGAGCTTGTAAGATTATGGCCTTAGTCATTCCCTAGCTCTTAATGTTCTTATGCCACTAAATCTAGAGAGCCTATTATAGGTGGTCGCATGGTTAAGAGTAAGTTTTCTATCCTATAGGTCTTCTTTAAAAATGGAGTAACTTAGGATGGAAGAGCTTGTTTGTGTCTATAGGCTAGCATCTTAGGCGTAGCACAATCTTTATATTTTTAATGATTGATTACAATTTATGAATCCTAATAATATCTTTTGTCCAGATTTTTTCTTTGTTAATTGTTTCTTATTGTTTGCTTTAATTTCATTATTTGTCTTTTTTATTTTTATTTCCATCATATCTAGGGATTTCTTTTTATTTTATTTTCTTTTTCTTAGCAATAGGGATAGCTATCAAACACTACTAATTCTCTATAGGATCAACCCTGATTTACCCTACTGTACAGTTAGTTAGGTATTTTATTATTTATAGCTCACAACAAGCTCTTACCAGTACTATCAACCAAACCATAGAATCCAATGTAAATAACCAAGGATATAAACTACTATAACATGAAATTGAATAAAACTCAATCCTAAGTGCTCTAGAACATAAAAGAAAGAGATATCTTCAATTACAAAGAAAAAACAAGCCGAAAGCACCAAAAATTAAATGAAAACAAGAAGAATGATGTAACCTACTACTTTTCATGTTATTGATGAAAAAAAATCCCTTTAATCCATCTTTAAATAGGTCTCAATTAGGTTAGACAACATTTTGGAGTATAAAAGTCAACATTTCCCTCATATTTTTCATTTACAAGATGCTAAATGATAGGTAGGTGGAGTAAAACGACCTTTGGATCAACCCTTGATTAGGATTCTTAGAAATGGACCCAAACGGTGGTTAGATGAGACTTAAATAAGGCTGTTGAACTTCTGTAAAGACTATTGTTTAGGTCTCTATCAATAGCTACCTTGCTCTAATTTACTCCAATTCTTCCCTAAACTTGGTCATTTAGTCCAGAACATGCTTCAACATATCTAATCTACCATCCAACATAAATTGAACACAATTTAAGCTCTTTTATTCTAAAAATAGGGATGAAACCATATGAACTCACATACAAAAAATAAACAAAAAACACATCCCTATCAAGATGAAGAAAAAGTAGCAATTAGAAGACAAAGAGGAGGTGATGATAGTGGTTTATGATGGTGTGTGCAGGAGGTGGTAATATAAGAGAGGGAAAAGGTGGGTTTATGGAGAAAATAGTTAATAAGATGAAGAGAAAGCAAAACCACATGAAAAATGGAATGTTTTAGATAGAAATAAAAATTGGGATAATGGTTAGTAACGGCCTGAAGTAAAGAAGAATGACAGATACATGGATGAAGAAGAAAAAGAAAATCATAAGGTTTTCTAGCATAATGAAGTTGTATTGCATGAAACACGAGTTCAATGGTGGTTAATAGGACCTACAACGGCACCATTGAAGACTTGTGTTATTGTCCTCTATTCACACTACAAAAAGTTGGATAGATTACAATGACATCATGATAAGGGTTATTCATATTCTATCAAATGTTTTTCTCTAAGATTTAAACTCATAAACTACTGCTAACACCCCTATAACTCGTGGAACATTCAAAATAACATGATTGCATATCTAAATTACTAAAAAAATGTTCTATCCTAAGCAACAAAACCAAAGAAACTAACTATGGGAGCATTAAAATAAACAAAACTAACTACTACACTAAAGAAAACTAATTTTAAGTTGAATTGTCTTCTAACAATCACTTCCTTTATGTCCCCAAAATCATTGGTCCCTAAGATCTTCATTTTGTCCATAAATATTGGAAGCTAAGATAAGTCAAATCAAAAGTAGGACTATAATTAGACTAGGATTCTCATCTTTTCATAAAAATTTAAATCATTAGGTTTAAGCTTCTCCTTAATTATGTTAGAAGCCTTGATTGGTCTCTCGCAGACTACCAAATAATAAAATACCTAAGTATACCTAACTATGTAGCTAGAGAAAGTTAAGGTCGATCCTGTAGAGAACTGGTTATATTTAAAAGTTATATCTAAGGGTTCCTAAAAGGAAAACGAAGAAAAAAAAACCCATAGAATTGAGATACATTAAAATAAAAAGCACGAATAAACAATGAAAGTAAAACAAACAAGCAAAAATGCACAAAAGAAATAAACAAAGACAATAAAAGAAAGTTGGAAAAAAGATATGTTAGGGATTCATATTTATAATTGATCCTCGAAATAAATAAATTGTGATTAGTGTAAGATTCTAGCCTATGGACACAAACAAGCTCTTGCATCCTAAGTTCCTCCGATCCTAGATAAATCTAACAAGCTCTGAAGATACCCTTAATTGTGTGACAACCTAAAACAAGCTCTCTAAATTGAATGGCACAGCAGCTTTAAGTCCTAAAGAACAACTAGTTTAAGCCATAATATCATAAGCTTAGATTATTTAACTTAGAGAATTGGAATCCTAGGCTAGATTTATTAAGTTCATTGACAATTTCAAGTAACTTATTGCCACTTAGGGTATTTGCTATGGATGATTATGTATCACAAGCTTATATGTAGTAGTTAAACTAAAAACCATACCTAGGGTGATCAATCCTCTGTATTAATTCCTAATTCATGTCGCTTAACTAGAATTCCAATTTAAACTTGGTCTAAATCACAATGCCCAATTGATTCCTAGTCAATTCTCAAAATTATTAAACCAAAATACCATTAATATCTTTAAACCCAAGCACAACCTAATCTAACATTATGAAATTAACACAAATAGACAATAGAATAACAAGAAACATCATAAAAGAACATAAATAAGGGCTAGAAAAAGAAAACAAGCTAAAAAAAGAAAGCAATACCATATATTAACCAAATATCAAAGGTTTAACATTAATAGTTAAACAAAACATACTAAACGTTTTGCTCCTGTAAAGCTTATTTTCCTTTTGAAAATTTTTGTCTTTTTATGTCTTAAGATAGTGGAACTCTTCTCTTTTTTTTCTATTCTTTTTGCTCCTCCTAGAAAGCTTTAAAGCATTTTAAATTCTTTTTTAATGCTCTTGTTCTAAGAGCAAGGAACATGTCTCTCATTAAGATCCTCTCCTTTGAAGTTTTTGTAGTCGTACTCTCAAAAGTTTTTTATGTCAAAGTCTAGGAAAGCTTCTCCCTTAAACGTTGTTGCTTGTTTCTGTTTAAAGCTTCCTCCTTTAATTTTTTTGCTCCTCTCTTTGAAAGCTTTCAACACGTTTCTTTTTATGTCTTGAAAGAATAAGACACTTGCCCTTCCATACAAAAAAAAAAAAAAAATCATCCCTCTCAAATATTTTTGCTCCAATTTGCTTCAAAACTTTACCTTTTAGTTCTAAATGTGCATCAACATATCCAACCTACTATTCAACACAAATTGAACATAAATTGATCATTTTATCTTGAAATTAGGATTGAAAATACATATAAATGTATAAGAAAATATAAGATAATTCAATCTTATGAAGCCTTATGACACTTGGGTTCACTAGTCTTAACTCTAGTGTAATTGCATGAGCGAATCGTAAAGGAAGAATTAGATTAATTGAAAATGCTAAACATTACCTCTTCATCTTGGGGCTTAAAAATCAACTTTCCTCTCCTAACGTCTTGATAGCAATCATTCTATACGGATCTTAATGCATGAGTCCATAGTCATAATCTTATGTTTAAAGGTACTTTTCACGCAAATTCCATGCTTAATTACTTAAAATTTGAATATGATATTGCTCATGAAAATTTGGTAATAATGTGTGTTTTATACGTCTTTGTGATCAATTTGATGTATATATGGAGTTAGATGGTTTGTGCAATTGAAAGAAGGAAGACAATCAACAAGTCTGTGAGTTCCACACCTTATAAAAGCAAGTGAGCAGTGAGTGTCACAGCCAAGGTAATGCCCTTGACCTTGATTACCTAGATTATATGGCCTTTCTTACAGTCATGGCTTTTCCTATGGGATAGTTGGGGCAATCCTCCTATTTAAACATTTTTTAGGTATTTTTTGATAGGTTTTGATCCTTGGATGACCTAAATTTGCCACTAAGAAACTAAGGGGGGATTTTCAAGTCATCTCTACTAGGTTTTTTACCAAACTGAAGGAGAAGAATAAATCTAAACATTAAGAATAATAGATCAAGATTGAATTTCTAATAGTAGTCGTAAAGGATTCAAGGATTCAAGCATTATGAGAATAAACCTTCAAATGCCTTATTCTTTTATGATTACTATTGTTTATTTCAATGTATTTTGGAATTGAATTCCTATAGGATATAGACATTTATGAACCCTAAGGTATGATGTTTCTTTGTTTTCCTTAGATTTAATGTATGAATTTTTAGATTTTTTACTTAGAGTTATTTATCAGAATAATAAATTGGTTTGATTTATATGCAAACATAAGTGTCAATTCCAATATTTGATTTAATGTATTTAGATTGAGAGATAAACATATCAATCCATAGGTATTAATCTTCCATGTAGATCTGGAGATATACTTACATAAGATTTTTGGAATAAGTTTGAATCTAGCCAAAACAATAGGTTTCATAGATTGAAAGAATGCTTCCAATTAGGATGTTAATTGAGAAGAACTTATGATTAACTGAACGAGAGGATAGGAATTATTTAATTAGAGAGAGAGAGAGAGTATTATTCAATATAAGGAATCTATTATCATATTGTTGATTGGTCTTGGTTATCTAAATTAAATTAACATCTTAACACACAAATTTAAACCCAACTTAGAACCAATGTATCGGTAAGTTCACTGACAATAAGTGATATGGTGGATTCAAATGAGTCTAGATGTCAATCTCATGAGAAAAATATTGTAAGTACTAGGTCACTCAAATTACAATTATCTAGAGAAGTACAATTCATTAAATTATCAATTTAAAATCAATCAAATTAAACTAAATATTTCAACTAATGTAAAGGATATCCTAATCTAGGATATTCTTACTAAATTAAGACACAGTTATGGTTAATTCAATAGCTTATCTATATTACTCATATCTTGAAGTTTGATCATCTATCAGACTTAGGTACTAGGCTAAAAGATTAAGAAGTTTAATCTTAAGATTCCCTATTTAATGATTAATACCATCACAATTAACTAGGGTCATATCTTAAAGTTTGGTCACTCATCATAATTAAGTAATAAGATTAATGATTAAAAGGTTTAATCCTAAGACTCCCTATTTCAAGATTAATAACCTCATAATTAATTGGAGTTTAGTCATTCACTAATTTAAACAATGATGTTTATTGATTTCTCTTACAATCAAAGCAAACTTCTTGAATCCTTAATTATTTATGATTCTTTCCTAAGTGGCCAGTTTATAAAAGGGGATTAAGCACTTAAATAAACAAATATCAACTCAAAATCATGTATAAGAACTCAATTATACCCTTTAATATCCATAGCTTAGCTAAAAATCAAATTAAAATTGCATAGTAATTAAAAAACCCTATATATGAAAATTAAACAACATATTCTTAATCATTTAAGTAAAAAAATAAGATGCAATGAATTGAAGAGTTTAGAAAGAACCAAATCACATCCCTAGATAGCTTCTAACTCTAAATCATGTCTCTTAACCTCTAGAATCCTAAAAAAAACAAGCTTGAATCTTTAATAAAAAAATTAAAAATAAAAAACCTATCTTAAATCTAACCTAAGGAGAGAAATCTAAAAAATTAAGAAAAAAAGATTTTAGTTACTATTTATGTAGGCTCCAGGATCCTAAGAATACTTAAATATGTCTTTTGCAAGGCTATCATAAGTTGGAAGCAAGTTGCTCCTAAAATCATCAAGAATCTAGCTAGAAAAATGAGTTTGACAACATTAATAGCACTGGAAGTTAAGGATCAATAATGTTTTTTATGACTCGTGTTAATCTTCTGTATATAGCCTAGACATCAACGCGAATGACATTGTATAGTGACAGGTGTTGGACTCCACTGTGGAGATTAACGATGGTTTGTATAGTACCACCAGCAGTGTCATTAATAAGGGGTGTTGATCTCTTAAAAATTTCTCTAAATGTAACTTTTTTTTGCAACAATCCTTAATTTTGGTCAATAACCTACAAATTAAACGATAAAAATATGAATTAAATAATTTAACATCAAAATAAGGGTAAATTCACATCAAATTATATCCAAAAACACTATAATCTATACTCCTACTAACTCTCTCATACTTAAGTGTTTGCTTATCCTCAAGCAAACCAAATCATCATCCATCTCAGAATAGAACATAATCATAGGAAAAACCATTCTAACTCATCAAACAAAACCACTAAAAAGTTTTCCTTAATCATCTAATCACAGTAAATAATCAAGACATTTTATAATAAATTAATCAAATCAAATCACTTCATACTTCTTCAAGCTTCAAACTTATATATAAAAATTCAATTCCACGTGTAAAATGAATATACACAAAGTAAAATACATCAATTTTTAATCAAATTCACATCCTTTATTAATTAGTAACATCAAAACATAAATCAAAATGTGAGCTTTAAAGGCTTGATTAAGAAGTCACTTAGTATTTTTTTTATGAAAATGAACACCTTATCATGAACACCCCTGGTTTCTTTACTAAGTCACCTCATATCAACTAGCTACTAACACCTCTCTTTAACTTTAACCTTTTTATAGCTTTAAAGCTAGGGCAATGAATTAAAGTTGGCTCACTTTATTCACACTTTTTTAATCCTTTTTTTGTTTTAACTTAAACAAGAAAATAAAAACG
>JAOXYD010008207.1:0-15295 GCA_028565735.1 Pinacopodium congolense | reverse complement strand
AAGTGCACCTATCGAACAAGTAATCTAATGGAGTATATTTAAGACTATGAGTGTCAAACCCATAGGGAAAATTGGATAATTACTAGATTAATTAGATTATAATTATTTAAGACATTTCAAACAATTGACTAAAAAAATGAAAATTACTAACTTATCCTAACTTGCTTCAAACCTTACAATTTTGAGTTTTAAGATGATTTCTACATTACTGAAAATTACTAAACTATGGAAAATGGCTAAGGATTTGGTGATTAATGATTTCATGAGCCTTAACCATATTTAAAGGTTGATTTAGAGTTCCTTCACAATTTCAAAGCAAAGTTATGGTTAAGACTTATGTCTTTTCTTTATTAATCTTAATTTAAAGTTTGGTCATGCATTAAATCAAGTTAATAGGTTTTAAAAATAAGAAGGTGACTTCTAGATTTGTAGTCTTAAAACTCTAACTCTTACAAATAATCAAATTTTGGCCATTCATTGATTGATTTAGTTGTTCATTGATTTTTCTAACAACCTAAGTTGATTTCTCAAGTCTTGGATTATCTTAAACTCTAATCTTAAATGGTCAACTTAAAATTAGGATATTCAAACCTTCAATGAATAAAAATAAAACCTTTTGACATGTCTTTAAGCTTTCTTAAATCATAAATACACCAATCCTTAGCATAAAAAAATAATTTATCTATGACAATTTTGAATTTATGAGTTGAAATAATAATTTTAGAGGTTACAAAAATATCCAAAGAACATTCCTAGATGTGTCTTGAGCCCTCCAACTTGATTATGGACTCTAACACATCTCTAATTCATCAAAAAATTACAGAAAAATTAAAGAACATTCAAAGATGTAAGCTTAAGAACACAAACTTTGATTAATCTGAAAATGGAGCAAATACATAAATATTTTGAGTGAGAAAACCCCCTATGATTGTTTAAAAACTCATATATATGTCTTAATTACAAGTTCTAACAAATAATAACTCATAAAATGCACTAAAACTCGAATTACAAGTGTTTGAAGCTTATATACTACTTAGAACATATTGAAGAGAGAAGGGAGAACCTCTCTTAAACTCAAATCCGATTCCTCTTGATTGAATCCATTTCTTTGTTGTTTTCTTATGTTTTTCAGCTCTAGCAACCTCCCAATTGACACTAGAAGACAAATGCATTGATGGAGAACATACCTCAACCACAATTATAGAGATTTTAGGTAGATATGTCTGTCTCACCTCCAATATGGTAGGTTCGCTCAAGGCAATACGATGCCCTAAGCTCGCTGTATTGGTCCTAAAACACCGCTCCAATACAGGGGTCTTTAGGAGCAATACAGGGTTCTAACTAGACCCTCGTATTGGTCTTGGAAAGTGAACTTTTTCTTCTTTTCTTACTCTAATCTTCATTTAATCTCCAATTCCTACAAATTAGACATCATAAAATATAAACTGGACATTTAAATACTGAATTAGGTGTTATAATTCAATAAATACTCAATAAAAAGTTAATCAATTAGACCCCTAACACATGTAACTTGGAATGGGTTATAATTTAATGAAAAAATGTATATGTGAATGAATAAAATGAGCAAAATTTTGACTCCGCTAGCTTTATAAAAATAAAAAGGTTAAATTCATGAGTGGAGCTAGTAGCCATTTGCAATTGTGATCTAATTGAGAAACCAAGGTTATTCACCACAAATGTTCACCTTCGCATCAAAAAATAGATGTCATTACAAACAAGTAGAAAAGGTTAATCGAGTTGAGTAAATGGGGGATATTTATGATAAGGTGATTGCTCTCACGTCAAAAATCAAGGTGAATCCCAAACATTGCTCCGAGTGAAATTTAAGTTGTGTTCTATGTTAATTCTAACATCTTTGACTAATTATTCATGATGATCTATATGTAATGAGGTTTTTTTTCTACTAAAGTGTGCTTATGTATGTTAACAATGTTTTTGTCATGATGGAGTTGTAATTTGTGAACTAAATCAATTGCATTAGTTAGTTTTTTTTATACTCAATTAACTTTCAAGTATTGATCAATATTATTTTGAGTAGATTTTTAAGTTGTTGCTTGAGGACAAGCAACATCTTAATTATAGGTGTATTTGATAGCATCCTAATTATACATCTTTTTGTCATATTTTCAATAAGATGCTACTTATTTTATTTTCGATGACTATTTATGCTTTGCGGGAGTTTGGCCTTGTTAATAAACTTTCAGAGTTAAAATAAATGTTAAATCAATTTAAAAAGTTAGAACATAAATTTATAAAGTTCTACATTAAATATCAAATCCATAGGACAAGCCATAAAGAATGTAATAAGAGAAGAGTAAGCAAAGTTAAAAGAAGTAGCAACTTAAGTATAGGGGACTTTGGTGAGGAATTAGATGCACTTTTAGGGTTAGAATGGTTATGAAATAAATTTGGGGAGTAAGAACATCATGCTATTGAGTTTCATACAAAATTTTAAGGCCAAAGGACGATAAAAAAAGAAGTTATGGTAAAAAGACTAAGAAGAGCTGAAGCTGGAAAACCTGAAGAGTCCCATGCCTAAAGCCGTGGATGTGGTTTCTATCAAGAGAAAACTAGGGGATGAAGCACAATCATGGCTCTATCTCCCTTTGTGTATAAGTATTTTTGGGGTTTTTATCATTGTCTTTGGTTCCTTGAAGCCCTATAACCGCCACTAAGACCTTAAAGGTGATTCTTAAGCCATTTTAATAAGGATTGGAACAAGATTGAAGGAGCAGATTGGATCTAAATATATAGAATTGAAGATCAGTAAGTAATTTTCCAAGAATCACAGAGTAAATATATTCAAAAACCATAACCATGAACTTCTTCATCCTTACTCTCTTTATGATTATTGTTGTTACTTTTACAATGTTTAGAAATTAATTTTGATATAAAATTTATATTGTTATGAACCCTAAGATGTAGTATTACATTATTCCTTTTATTTAAAGTTCAATTTTCATATTTTTCTTAGATTTACTTATGGAGTTATTGACATTGCTTTATGATTGCTATGTGTATGTAAACTTAATTATAATGCTGTGATTATATTGTTTAGATTGAAAAATCAAATATATGATTAGATTAATCCACAAGTTATGCATCTTATATAAATACCTAAAGATAGGCTTACACAAGATGTCAAAATTAGGTGTGAACCTAATCAAAATAATAGGTTCCATAGAATAGATTAATGTAATTAAATGATATTTTCAGATAGAAAGAACTTTTTCTTAATTTAACAAATTGAATAGAATTGAATAACTCAAGAGAGAGTGTAATTCAACTTAGGAAACCTATGGTCTAGGATAATCTAAAGAATCCATTGAATCAAGGATGAGTGATGAATATGAATGCATCTTCAGGGGATTAACTATCTAAATCTTAACTTCGTAATTGCTTATTAATTCTTGTGATTGTCTTAGATTATGCCTTTAGTTAATTTTTTATTTTCATTATTCAACAAATGAACAACCCATTAAGTATGTTAGATAGCAAGGATAGAAATTCCCTAGTAATCACAGTCCTCATGGATCAATAATCCAAAATCAAACTAGCTATACCTATCTGCATATTTTGTAGTGTTTGTTTGTGATTCTTATATTTAAGTTTTATTAAAACTTAGGAATTCTCATCACACATCACACATTATATTTGATGAGACTAACCCTTTTGAAAATAGTAAAGTTCTTAAAGATGATGAGGTAGGTTTATCTAAGGATATGAAAAGCTATCACTTGAAAAGGAAAAGGAGGATGGACAAACTAAATGAATCTATGGTTGAACTAAGGGATAGAAAAAGGAAGATGAGCTCCCAAAGGATTGGAAATTCTTAAAGGATCATCCATCAAACAAAATACTAGGCGATGTTCAATGAGGGTAATCACTTGATCTCACTTTAAGAATTTATCTAATCTTGCTTTTATGTTTCAAATTGAACCTACGAGTGTAGAAGAAACCTTGGGTGATGAAAATTATATTTTATCCATGAATGAAGAGTTAAATAAATTTGAAAGAAAACATATTCAGAGTTTAGTAACTAGGCCAAAAAACTATTCAATAATAAGCATACAATGGGTCTTCAAGAAAAAGTTAGATGAACAAGGAAATATAGTGAGAAATAAGGCTAGGTTAGTTGTTAAAGTGTATAACCAAAAAGAAGGTATAAATTATAATGAGACATTTGCCCCCATAGTTAGATTATAAACCATTAGGCCATTATTTACATTTGCATCATACATGGGCTTTAAACTTTTTCAAATGTATGTGAAAGGTGCTTTTTGAATGGTTTTATTAAATAAGAATTATATATTAAGCAACTCCATGGTTTTGGAAGTCATGATGCACCTAAGTACATTTTTTACCTTTTTAAGGTTTTATATGGTCTAAAATAAGCACCTAGATCTTAGTATGATATGATGAATGTTTTTCTTCTTGAAAATAATTTTATTAAAGGAAAGGTTTATACAAAGAAAAAGGATGGCATTTTCATTGCTATATGTTGATGATATTATATTTCGTACTGCTAATGAGATTTTAGTTCAAGAACTTGCAAAGTTTATGAGTAAGAACTTTAAGATGAGTATGATGGGTGAGTTGAACTTCTTACTTTAGCTTCAAATCAAATAAATAAAGGAAGGAATTTTTATCAACCAAGCCATGTACATAAAAGACCTACTCAAATGCTTTAGGAGGATCAAGAGATGCCCTTAAGCACATCAATGAGCATGTCCATAAAGTTGCCTAAGGATAAGGATGTTAACCCCTTAAATGTTAGGTAATATCGAAGTATGATTGGTAGTTTGCTATTTTTCATCGCGAGAAGAGCTAATATTATGTTTAGTGTTTGTTTGTATGGTAGATTTCAAGTATCTCCTAAAGAGTCTCATTTGTTAGCTACAATATTTGTGTGGAACAATGAACTTAAGACGATGGTATCTTAGTAACACATTTTTTTTTATTTTACTATATGGGTAGTTTACTAGATATGAAGATTACTTCTAATGCATGTCAATTTTTAGGCTATGCATTAGTAACTAGGAAACAAAATTTTATAACTTTTTCTATAATGGAAGTTGAGTGTGTAGCTACCGATAGTCATTACACCTAAATTTTATTGCTTAGACAACTTAGGGATTATAGAATGTAACTTAGCAAAATTCCAATTAGGTATGATAATATAAGTGTAATTTGTCTAACAAAGAATCCCATATAACATTCTAGGACTAAAAATACATAAATTAAGTATCATTTCATTAGATATCATATTCAAATTAGGGATATTGAGTTTAAATTTGTGGATACAATGTATTAATTAACAAAAATTTTCACTAAATCAATGCATAAGAATAGATTTTGCATAATTAGGAGAGAGTTAGGCATGATAGATGATATCTATTTGTGATTACTGTATGTTTAATGACATTTGTTATATTTTTTAAAGATTTTTATTATAGGTATGATTTTTTAAAACCTTTTTTAAGATTCTGACAAGGAGGAGAGGTAAATGTTATATTATGTTTTATTTAAGGGGAGTAGTAATTTTCTGATCATTTTTATCATAATCCATGTATCTAGGGGAAGTAATGATTTTTAACCAATTTTGGGGGATTTCAAAATATTTAATCTTATCAAATTTGAGTCAAAATTTGAAATTGTGATAAATGTAGGGGGAGTTAATCAAATTTGAGAATTTAATGCTTATTATAATTTTGTGATAAATGTTGAATTTTAAAAATAATTTTAGATTTGTATATGTGATATTGATTTTGAAATGTAGTGGTCATGTTGTTTAAGATATCATGAGTAAGACTGTAATTTTAAATGATGATTATGTGATGTTAAGTGAATTTGAAGGTTTTTACAGTAACATATGGTTATTTGTAACTTTATATTTTATAATATCACATAGTTTTCTTATCATCAAAAAAGGAGAAATTGTTGAACTAAAGAGGTTTCACCTTATTTTGATGATGACAAAACAATCTTTAAACTTTTTTTTGAGTGCTTAAGCCTTTGAAAAATAGGGGTATGGTTAAAGTATGAAAGAATTTGTTATAGAGTCTTGGAGCAAATATGGAATTCTTGAAGTTAATATGATGAAGACTCAAATTTTGGAAGACCAAGATAGAATTTATGTAGGTTTATATTCATAATTTTTATTATAAGTTTTTCTTGAATCATTTTGGTGATTTAAAAGCCTTACTCATACATAATTGTATTTATGATTAAGAATCTACATGTAAGTTACATATTCGAGAGGTAATTATGTAAGGAAGTTTTGAATTAATCTTCTTGATGAGTTAAAATGTTTCGAGAAAGTGTTTTCAGCATGTGTGAGAGTTAAGAAATATTTTTAAAGTATTTGGGGTTATTTTGGTTTGATTTGTAAATGTATGTAAAACTAGTTTAAAATTCGATTGATCAACTATGCACGTACAATTTGAGCAATCGTGGCATGATTTATGCCTAATGGGTAGATATGAAATAGTAAAATGACTAAATTAAAACAGACATTGGGAAACGACTAGTAAGCTTAAAAAACATTATAAATAGATGTTTTTTGAGTGCTATTTTCATCCAAAAATAACTAGAAACATTCATTCAAATGTTCTGAGCATTGAAAACTTATAGTACGTTTGGTATCACTTCTCATTTCTATTTTTTATTTTTGTTTTTGTGTATGTGTATTGGTTTTGTGTTTTTTTTTTTTTTGGTTTTGTATTGTTTTTATTGGTTTCTATGTTTAGAAAAATAAGAAACAAAAATCGAAAACGGAAGTGATAACAAACATGGCCTTATTTTTATGAGTTTTAGTGAAGTGTTGATAGATTTTTCTGTGGTTTATGTTAAGTTGATGTGAGCTTAAGTGTGAAGTCATTTTAAGAGTTTATGAGCCCCTTTCAAACACCTTTGTAAGTTTAAGTAAAACACTTTCATAAATATTTTTGAGAGGTTGAAAGAAAGAGAGTTATTAATATTGTGAAAGTTATCCTTAAGCCTTGTAAAAGAATTGTTATTGCTAACTTGTATTTGTGATTTTGATAGTGAAATACCTAATAAGGAATCAAGGAGTAGAGTAAAAGAAAGAAATTATCTTCGAATCACTATAAATTGGTTTGCGTTTTTCTTTCCCTTACACTTTTACTTTCATGCATTAATTTACAAATTAATTATATTTTTCTTATAATTGTTAATATTAATTATTCAATTGTTTAATTAAAATCCACATATTTGATTAGAGAATTTGGTAGATTTAGGATCATTAACTTAGAAAATTTTAAAAGGCCCTAATTCACCCCTCCCCCTAAGTGCTAAAGACAACTAACAAATGATATCTCCAAATGCTAAAGTGTGTGTAAAAATATGTAGTTAAAAATGTTAGGATATGTTTTGAGGTTAGATTGTATAAGTGTTATGGCTTATATGAAAAGAAGAAATTGGATTATGTGGATATGTTAAAGTATATGAATATGTTAAGGCCTATGTGTTAAAGAAATGTTAAGATTTATTTTGAGGTGATTTGGATGTGCCTGAATATGTTAAATTGTGTGAAAAACTAGTCTAGCAAAGGACTAATAAACCAATATGCTTGGTCGGTAGTGTATAAATTTGCCTTAGACTAGTCAACTAGTTGAAAGCATGGATAAACCAATGGGAATATTGACACAGATTGGTCGATTAGTGCTTGGGTATAGATCAACTGATGGTAGTGAGAATCAGATTACAAATTCTTGAAAACAATAATAATTAATAGATTATTAACAGGTACCAGTGGCTATAAACAACTAAATAGTGAAATTTTACTTATAAATAGATGTGTTATGATATTTTTTATGTATCAATTAGACGTGAAGTTTATCTAGTATGTTAGAAACACAAATTGAATGAGTTATGAAGTGTTTTAAGCATTTTTTTTAGTATTTTGGTGTGTTTTGTGAAGGTGTTTTAGGAAAATATTATCTCATGTAGTGTTAAGCCCATTAAAAACTTAGATTAATCAAGTAGAGAGTATTTGAATTTTATTTTTAAGGTCAAAAAGGTTTTTAAAATAAAGTGATTATAAAGGTTATATTTGTGCCACAAAAAAAGTAAATGATTATAAAGGTTACCTTAGAACCTATGAAAAAAGGAAAGTGATCGTACATTTAACGTTGATAGTAAAATTGCCAATAAGGTATTAAGAAATGAACGTAAGTGTGGAGTTAGATACTGAACCACTATAAATTTGTTTTGTGTCTTCCTTCCTTTTCTCTTTTACTTTTCAAATTTATTTCATTTTTTAATTCATACTTATATATATTATTTATTAAATTCTTTATAATTTCACATATATTTTCCAAGAATATTTTAGTTAAAATATTTTATTACATTAATCATAAGATTATTTAGCTTTCGTATTTAGACTAAGTGGGAAAATTCAATTAAGCATAAAAGACTTAGAAAAACTTAAAAAATTTTATTCACATGATTCATCCCTTATCTTAACTACCATATTAGTACCCATAGGTGTTATGATTGATATTATACTCACCATTTCCACCTGTGTGACCAATTTTTGGCTCCTATATAACATCTAAGGAGTAAATGACTTTAAAATTTTTTATATCTTAACCTAAATAAAAATTTCACCCTATAAAAAATGCAAATTTTGGAATAATATAATTAAATAATATAATAATATAGCTTCAATTAAACAAACTTATAAAGTAAAGAGATAAAAGGAAGAGAAATACAAACCTATTTAGAGTGGTTTGGTACATAATCGATATCTACATCTAATCTCTAACAACTTATTAGAAATTTCACTATCTTATCTTCTTCATGGATGAAGATCAACCATTTTGCAACCACCATTTTTTTTATGAGATAAGAGCATCCTTTTTACAACTATTCTCTTTTCTACGAGATGAGAGTAATCCTTTTATAATTTCAATATCCACAAACTCAATACCCCCAATTATAATTTAAACAATTCTCGCTTAAATAACTCAAACTATTTAAAGTGGATCATAAGTAACCCATATATAATGCATCAAAACTTTACAAAAACACATCCAACGTACTAAAAAAATACTTAAAAATTCTTAATTCATTACCATTCACTTGACACTCGATTGGTGCATAACACACACTTGAACATATCTATTTATAGATAAAACTTCACTAACTAGCTGTTTATTATTGTTGGAATGCATTAAAAGTTATTTATTTCAAACTTTTCTATTAAAAATAGTTGTTGTTACTTTGATATCGCACCCACTAGTCAACCACTCAGAAGAATGAGTTACTGATTGACCATTTCAAATCATTAGTCAATTAGTCTATATGAAATTAACACACTTGTCAACCACCATTGATTAACAATTCTCTCTAGAAACTAGTTTTTCCAGATCCTTAATACTTTTTAGCATATTTAACCAACTTAAAATATATAAAAAACTTTTATACACACAAAAAATTTTCAATCTAATCCCTCAAAAAGTTTTAGTGCATCAAGAGGGTTATTTAAAACTTTCCGGTAATAGGTATATTACATGACTTTTAAGGCATTATATGTAGCAATTTTATCCATTAATTGCATAATTCATGTTACTTAGAATCTCTTTTTGCTTTAGAATCCCTTTTTGCTAAGCTTTATGTTTACGATGATTTTGGAGCTTAAAGATTGAAATGAAGCAAAAAGGAGCAAAATGAGTGCACATTAGGGAGATCAACAATGGTCTGGGATACTAATAAATGGGGTTGTTGTTCTTCAAGAAACCACTGTTGTTTCCTGACACTGGGAGATGAATAGTGAGCTTAAATGGCACTATTAAACTCTATTTCTACCACCATTAAATTCATAGAGTTTTAAAAAATCAGCAATTTTAACATGACGAAATGATGATTGTAACCTCTTTTTTACCTAAAAGGAAAAAACCTAGCAACTACCCCTATAGTCTATATAAAAATCATTTTCATCATTTTTTGAGGCAAATTGAGAGATTAGGATCAAAATTTCATCTTTGTTAGGGTTTCTTCTTCTTTTCTTCTCCATATTTCATTGTTTTATGATTAGGACTTGTAGGAGCATTCAAATAGCAAAAACAGTTAGAGAATATCAGGGAATAACCATCTTCTTATTGATTTTTAGTTTGTTTCATTTTTATATTTGTATTGACTCTAAATTCCTATTTCATTCAATGAATATTCTTAATATGTCTTATTCTTAGCTTTCTTTAATGAATATGTGTGTGTAAGTTGTTTTGGCTAAGGATAGGAGATTAAATGGTTAGTGAACAGTTTGGATGAATAGTTTTTACCTTAATTAAGTGCTTGTTTCATCTAACTTAGCTTGATCATCTAAGTTAGACTATTAGATAATTTAATATTTATGACCATTTATTTTTAATTATTAGAAAATCAATTAGCTAACATACTTGTGTATAAGAGTGGACCACGCCTTAGAATCTTGTGTAAGAACTCTTAAATTTAATGAAATTATATTTAAACTTCTTACTATTCATGCCTTTTATTCCAACTTACTTATGGGCTAAGTAGAAAATTTGAGTTTAGAAGAGAAAAGATGTTTCTATGACCATTAGTAATATTTTGATTAAGTGAAGGAGGTCCTAAATCATTCCACTGCCACTAATAGTTTAAGTGATTAACCTATTGAAATTCGAAACCTTAATTAGTTTATATCTTTGTAAAGTTCCTAATCATAATTCAGTGATAGATTGCGTTTTCAGTATTAATTCTCCTTAATCAAATCTTGATTTTCTAAGTAATTTAACATCGTTTGACTTGATAATTACATATTAGTACCTGTGGAATTCAATACTTGATTTACTTACCGTTTTATACTACTTAATAACGAGGTATGCTTGCCTCAAATTGGCTTATGGTAAAATTAAGCTCTTAATTGTTTGATTTAAATGGCACCACTTTCGCCTCACAATTCCTCTTCATTATATATGCTAAATGTATGAACTCTAAATATGAATGCATTATATATGATTTGAGCTTATGAATACTTTGGAAAGATTAAGATAAGACTTATAATAAATATTACAAGGTATAACCTATTTAAAAACACTATCTTGATCTTAAAGCCTTCACTTTAGCACTTGTTCTTCATGTATCATTACTTTAGCTCCAATTGGTCCAAATTGTATCTTTCAACACTTTTCCTCAAATTTGTCTTTCTAATATATCAAACATAATAAAAACATTAATAGCAAAGTTGTTCATTAAAATATAAGTGAAACTTGCACTAGTTCAACAGAAAGCTTAACCTCCAATATAAAAGTAGACATAGTGATCTATAACGATTGTTGATTGTGACTACTCCTTAAGTCAAAAGCAGTCACAATTATTAGAGACAAATTTTTTTTCTTACTTGTTAGACTCATCATGATAGGACTAGTGCATTTGGAGTAATCATGTAGCTCGTTAACTTTTTTAAACGTCCTTACATAGGGATGACATTGAATTTCAACTAAATATTCAAATGGAGTTGTCAATCTCTCTTATTACGAGTTTGTGGTCTAACTACAAAATAGAAAGGCTTTAAATACCCTACTATACTCTTATAAGTAGTTAACCAACTTTGAAAAGGGTTTCAAAGTTTGTAGGATTTTTCAAAAGAAAGAAGGATGAGAAAAATAAAAGAAAGATGATGTAATAAAATAAAATTTGTGATGAATCCTTAGGAACATATAGTTTGACTTAGGGTTTAAAATAAAATGTATGAAGATGCTTATACTATGTCATAGGGTTTTGAATGTAAATAAAAAAATTTTAATTTTAAAAGAAATAAATTTTCATTTTTATGAAAAAATCAAAACAAAAAAAATGGTAGTCAAAGAAGTGAAATGAAATTCTTAATCTAATGGGAGGCGCATAATATAGTGGCCTTAAAATTTGAAAGGATAAAAGATTCTAGAAGGAGACTTGAAAATTTTAGAAAGATGATTTATGAATTAGTTAAAAAGGACTGAATTTAATCTATTTAAACTAATTAGATAAAATGCAATATTGAATTTCTAAAAAAAATTAAAGATAAGAGTTTTAACCTAATTATTTATTGGTTAAAATGAACTTAAAAGTTTTAAAGTATGCAAAAGAAACATGGATAACATTAAATTAATACGATTAAGAATGCAGTCTAACAAAAAAGACCAAAAATTAAAACCTAAAGAGCCTATAAATCTAATTAAAACTCTGGAATTCAAATTAAAAAGAAATAAGTTTATCCTAATGGACTTATAAGCCTAACTAAAAAACATATGAATGTAATTATGAAACTAGAAAGACCCTATAAAAGGATAAATGGGCTTTTAAAAAGATCTAAGAAATTTATTTGATTCTCTCTCTCCACTCATATCTCTTTTGGACCGTGCATTCACATAAAAACCATAAAGAAAAAAGAAAGAAACTTATATATTTTTAAAGATTGATTTTAGGGATTGGCAAAAGCATTAGGTAATTTAACATTGAAAGTTAGACCTATTTTATTTTAAAAGTCAGTCCTTGAAATTAGACTTATTCAAATCGAATCTTGGGGGGGGGGGGGGGGTTTACTCATACATTCTCAAAGATGTTATTAAAGAATGTTTCGTATTATAGTGCAATGGGCAGCCAGATGTATGCTCAAGTATGTACAAAGCTGGATATTTTTTAACTCTCATTATTTGTTGACAAGGTCTAAACTATTTTATCTAGTTATTTTTATAGGTGATTTTTTAATTTTATAGGTAATTAAATAGAAAATAAAAAATAATCCCTTTTTTTTAAGTTAAAAAATATATATCTTTATATAATAAACATTCATTATTAGACTACTAGGTGGGTATTTGGCTAACTTAAGTATGCATCACTAAAATTAAGTTAAACGAGTTTTGAGATACCAACAAGGTATTAGAATTATATGCCAATATACAGTAAAATCGAGAACATAAATCTAATTAGGTATACAGATTTGAATTTTATTATATGTCTAAATGATAGTAAGTTTACATCAAGTTATATCTTTATATTAGCAGATAGTGATGTTTCATAGAAAAGTGTCCAAAAAACACTTGTGACCTCTTCTATGATGCATGCTGAGTTTGTTGTATGTTATGAGGCTACTTTACAAACAATTTAGTTAAAGAACCTAATTGCTCATTAGAACATTCAAGTTAAAAACATAACATAATTTCATAAATCTACATTGTCTAAGGAATTACTTCATGAAACTCATCATTAGTTAACAATTATAAGAGATATTCCACCATCATCCCATCATATTGACATGTGCTCTAAATATCACATTGCTCGTTGTTCATAATATTCCTAACGCTTGGTTCCAAGGTCAACATGTATACATCATTTTTTACAGGTTAATGCATTGGTGATTATATGACATCAATCAATATGCAATTCCATTTATATATGTAACACGAAGTTGTTACTTACATGTAACTTATAAAAGATGGAAGTGACTTCTGCAGTTCACATTTCTGTCAATTATAGACCTTACTCTAATAAAAATTATAAACTATTAGATGCAAAACTTAAAGGATTATGGAACAAACGTTCTTTGATAACAAAACGTGAAAGATAGGTGAGTTTTATATTATTAGAAATTATAGTTGCATAACTTCTTTTTGGACCTTTTCACCATATTTCCTCTCATAACTATGTCCTTCATATATAAGCAACATTTTTTTTTCGTCATTTGCATCCTGCCTTTTCCACTTTCATATCTCTTGATGTAAACATTCTCTGAATTTCTTACTCTCCTGAGGGGTTCTACCCAACAATTCCATTGTTTGTGTGTCATTCGTCTCTCTTTTAAACCACTCGTATGCATCCCAATCTTAAGTTTGAGTTATAGAAGAGTTAATGAAATGGACACACGTCTTCAAATTCCTTGACCATTTCTTACTCCCCTAAGAAGGCAACATTGCTATCAAACTATGTTAGGGGTCAAATTGATTGGGATTTAATAGTTAATTTATTGAATTATTACCCCTAATTTAGTAATTAATTGTTAAATTTATGTATTATTATGTTTAATTTGTAGGATAGAGTTTAAAGATGGAGATTGGAGCAAAAATTAGAAGAAAGTGCCTTATTTTAGTCCATCAATGGCACCCTGCCAGAGTCACGTTGATGGATGAATAAGGGACCATTATAAAAGATAGAATTTGACCATTAACTGTAGTCTATAACCCATCATTGTCATTTGGTGTAGTTCGTCGTTGAAGGAGCATTCAATAATATCAGCCTCAAATCTCCAAAATTGTGACTTGGACATGTTCTCCATTAATGCCCTTATTTACTATCACATGTGGAAGGCTACTGCAGCTATAAAAACAAACAAACAACTTAGATTACGGAGGGAATAAAGGAGAAATCAGATATGCAACTTAGAAAAAGAAGCTCTTCCTTTTTTCTTAGTTTTTCTTAGACATTTTAGGTTTCAAACACTTGTAATTCAAGTTTTAGATTGGTTTTTGAGTTACTGTTTATTGGAGAATGAAGCTAAGACATATATCTTTGTTTCTAAACCATCATAGGGGGTTTTAAAACTCAAATTATGGATGTATTTTCTTTGTTTTTCAAATTAATCAAAGGTCATGTTCTTATGATCATATTCTTGAATGTTCTTTGATTTTCTTGCAAGATCTTGTGGAATCTGAAGCTGTGTTGATACCTAGATCATGTTAAGGAGTTTAATACTTGTTTAGAAGCTTTTTAAACCTGTTTTATAACTTCGAAACTACTTATTTCATATTATATTTGTAGATCTATCAAAGTATGTGGCTTAAGATGCATGTTTTGTATACTTCGATGATCATATGTCGCTAAATTCATTTTCTGGCTTAGGATTAGTGTTTTAATGTTTTAAGATAGTTTGAATGGATGTATTAAAGTCAAATTTTGTTTATTGAAGGTTTTAAAGTTCTGATTTTGAACTGATCACCTAAGATTAGAGCGAAAGACAATCTAAGATCCTAGAAATCTACCTAGATTGTTGGAAAAATAAATAAGCAACACGAATTAATCCTTGTATGAAAAAACCTGAATTTTTTGTGAGAGTTAGAGATTTGAGAACAAAAATCCAGAAATCAACTTCTTTAAATTAAAGTCCATTGACTAGATTTAAAACATAACCAAACTTTAAACTAAATTTAATAGAAAAAAGGCATAAGTCTTAACTATGGCTGTATCTTGAATTCGTGAAGGAACTCTAATCCAGTCTTTAAAATTGTTTAAAGCTTAATTAAATCATTATTCACCT
>JAOXYD010008206.1:0-28852 GCA_028565735.1 Pinacopodium congolense | reverse complement strand
TAATATAATACATTTATAAATTTTTTTGTAAATTTTATAAAATTTACAAATTAATTTATAATTTAAAATAATTATCCAAAACGGTACCGGTATTAATCGGTACCGGTACAGTACCGTTTTCGGGACCAATCCGGTACCGGTACCGGTACGGTATTTAAAACACTGCCATACACCCAGATACCACAACACAGAGGAGATAACTAACCCGAACAAACTTCTTAACCCACTATGATAAATCCACACCTTACTTTTGGATCCTCACTAGCTCCACCCAGTTTCAAGTAGGGACAGTTGGAGAACCTTGCAACAGTTGCATCCGCAGTCTCCTCGTTACCGTTCTGCTTGACATCCATCACTGTCTAAGAAAATCTACTTGGCAGTATACTCTTTTAACTCGGAATAAATGACGAAATATAAGTTCATGGAACTTTTACAGAACTTAACAATCACCTGCTCAATTACAAGAAGAAGAAAGATCCAACAGTAGTTTGTCCAAGAACCTTAGAGCTTCGATCAAGGCCATGAGAAGCAACCTAACAAGAACAATTTCCATGTTAATGAAACTACCAAATTAAAATGGTGATGATAATACAGAAGCATAATAAAGCTTCAGAAATAGACCATAAGAATCCTGCAAAACTGTTCGTGTTATGCTTAACAGTGGCAAAATCTATATTACAGCAGAATCTTTTTTCCATTAGCATAAGTCCATTGTTAAGAAATCCACACATTTACTTGTCAATCAATTTATCTCTACCCTACCGAAAAAAATGGTTAAAAGGGGACCCAAAAAAAAAAAGCAGCAGCCCCGTTTGGTCTAAAGAAACCAGAACCATGGATCTTAATCCTCATTTTAATTCTCTTTAGGGAAATATTCTGGTTGCCATGACATTGAACATGTGATGTACAAAAAGCAAGGCTGTGAAGCATTCTTTCTCACCATGTAAGTGAGTGCAGCATATCGCTCCTCATTCAGGTACAGTGGTTTTCCTCTATGCATGTCTATATCCTGTGGAAAGTCACACAGAGATATCTATACATTAATATCCGAGCAGTCACAATGGGATAATCCATCTGGCAATAACACCAGCAAGAACAGAAAATCAAACACTTGCATGTAAGAAGGGTAATTCTGAGGAATGATTTAGACAAATAGAAAGGGAATTCAGGGCAAACAGTACCCAAAGCAATGACATAATAAAGGAAATTCTCTAATCTTAGTTGGCTGAGTTCTTAAAATGACAATCCTTGAAACCCTTACACTCAGTATAAGAGCACCAAAATGCAAAAATGATCACATGGATGCACACCATGTTGCTCCAAAAGTATTTTCATTTCTTTAGTGAGCCTACATTACCAGGACAGATTCAATAAAAAAAAGTACATCATATTCCGCTCGGAGGAGCAGAAAACAATTTACCTCTTCACCAAATGCATCCAGGTATAGCGATGGCCAAGGAGCCTGGCGCGCACATCTTTGTAACAGAATTGTAGTTCTCTGCAAGGGGCACAAATAAAACATACAGTCAAACAGGCAACAAGTAAATGACAGCTGGAAACATAATTGGTCATACCTTGATCAACAGAAAAACACCAGTACCAGCACCACAGACCATTGCATGACTTTGGCACCCATTATCCCTTTGAATAAAAAGCAATTGAGAAGATGTCAAACTAAACATAAAAGATTTCGTTTAAAGAAATACAGTAAGCCTAGAACAGATGTGCACATCTTCTATGGATTAAGTGCTCTTAATAGGCATGACAATGGCAGACATGAACCTGCAGCATAACTTCCAGTTAGGTGAACAGAGTCTACCACAGAGCAGGCACAGGGCAGGCTCATCAAGAACTTTATCACAGTCAACACAATGCTGTTTTATGTACCTGAAAGAAGCAAGTTTTTGTAACTGTCATATTTAATGCAATATTATTTTATTTTATTTTATTTTATTTTGGAGAAGTTAAAACGGTTTTTGACTCTACCAAGAATTGAACCCTGGTAGAGGAGGATGTTTTAGACAACCTCTCCCAGTGAGCTAGAAGCCCCTTGGTTTAATGCAATAATAAATATATGTATGTAATGTAAATTAAGAAAAGCCTCAATGACAAACCTCTGCAGTAGATCCTGGTAAAGGTGAGGGAGCTGCATTAACATGAATGGGACTGCAGGCGTGGAATGCAATTCACCCCCAAAACTATAAATTTCATACTCCATGCAAAAATGTTTAAACCAGCCATTGGCTACAGATCGAAGCCCTTGATCCTTTAGAATGACACCTAATGGGGGAATCTGGAAAATCTTTTCAAGTTCTTGAATTTCATTCAGCTCGATTAGATCAGAGGCATCATCTATCTTGTCATTGAAGGCATTGGAAACATAATCCATATCACAAAATGGTACTGCTACTGAACTGCTCAGCAACTTCCAAAGTAATGCACACCTCCTCAAATAAGGGAAACTCAGTCTACGAATCAAATTTTTTGTATTAGAAGAGGGATCAACATAGCTTGAAACAAAATATTGTTTTATCCACTCAGATTCGCCCAAAATTTTGGAGATGTCAGCAACTAGGGAATCTTGAAAATCTAGTTCTTTAATTTCATGCTGCTGTTTTGCAAGAATCGTGACAATAGCCTGCATCCAACATGAAGGATTACAAACAGTGCACTATAGATTTAAAAAAAGAACAAAATAAGCAGAGAAAGTACCGATATCGCACCTGAATTATGGAAATAGTATAGAACAAATGAATCAGGGGCAATAATGATTCCTGGCATGATAAAAAAGGTTCTGGAAGACAAAAGAGAACCCACATCAACGATGAAAAGGCATCATGAGCTAGGATGGGATCAGCTGCCCGATTCCAAAATTGAGTGTCAGGATATGATGGGTCCTTCTCAGCATGTTTCCAAATAGATGACATGTTACCTAGCAAGCATATATACCGAGAACATCAGAATCTGAAGAAAACTATTTGATGAAAACCATTCAAATTCAAGATGACCTCCATAATTATCCTCTAAAATTACAAAGACTTATTTCAAAAGCATTCTCCTCATAAATGTTAAATCTATAGCAGTTATAAGAAACAAATTAGCAGTTTATTTTGCATTACCAATAGGCTTATAGCTCACTGGGAGAGGATGCCTAAAACATCATCCTCTACCAAGGTTCAAATCTTGGTAGAGTCCAAAAGTTTAATTTCTCCCAAAAAAAAAAATATTTTGTATTAATAATATTATTTTATTATTAATTATATAAAATATATAAAAATATTATTATTAATTATATTAAATATTTTTCTATTCCTGGATTTCGAAGATAAAATTTTTTTTATTGGTCCATAACCTGACTTAATATATTAAGTCAATTCATGAACTCAATTGGGTTATTCCTTTTTTCGTTTTAAAGTCTCCTTAGTTTGGAAAACCATCATGTTTATTGGAATAAGTAGTCTGTAAGTAGGATGGTATCGGCCTCAACAATCAAAAACAACAGTTAAAGCCCTCTGAACACAGCCAAGACCAAATAGAAACCAGCATGAGAATCAACTCACCTCCATGTCCACCGACTCTCCTAGTATAATCCATAGAAAATCCTGTGCACAGAGAGCCAGCAAAGAGCTGAATGCCTCTGAATCTCTGAAGCAGATGAAGAAAATTTTTACCCCTCACATTACGTATTATTTTTAGCAACAAGGATAAAATAAATCCAGTAGATGATTTGAGTTCCTCATACAGAGCCCTATGTCTATAGTTTGGAGTCATACGACAGCGTCTACACCTTGCAGCAATCTCTGTTGATACAAGGGAATACTTGAAAGTATCCCACATTATCATGGCAAGATTAATCCGTGAAGATCCTGAGAACTTATTCCAGGAGTTTGGAAAATACATTTTAAGGAGCACTCGACAAACTGGCTCAAGATTTCGCTCTATCTTTCCATTGAATTTCTTGGGAAGTCTTTTCAAGACATCACCTTTCAGAATCATGCTTGCTGCAGATTCCAAGAGAGCTAGTCCTTGTTGAACCCATAGAGAATTATGTTCTTCACATGGTATACCTGAAGCACCAGCAAGCTGTGCTGAAGAAACAACTGATATCAAAGGCTGTTTAGAAATGTTTTGGAAATCCCCAGACAAAGAAGGCAAGACAGAATTTGCCAGTCGGCGACATACAGGGCAAAGAAATTCTCCCTAGTAAGAACATAGAAAAAAGAAGTAAGAACATAACTATTCCTTGAGAATAAAACAGAAACATCTGAAAAGTATGAAGTAACCAAACAAGAGGTACCTGATCTGGGTCAACAATATGCCCACCTTCAAAAACAGTTCTTCTCAAACGTCTGCATCAGTACACATTTGAAAAACAAAGTTAGAAATAAAGATACCAACAAACATAAAGGCATTGGATCATGCTATCTCAAGTTAGACATTCACATAAGTAACAGGTACAACAACAAGATAGGAAAGGAATGTTCACAAAATGCTGGATCTCTGACCCAGCTCAACCTTGCCTACATTTATTTCAATCAACAACTATCACCAGGGTAGAACATAGTGAGAAAAATTGTTAATAGCTCGGTAGTACGTCCATCAAGGATGCTGAAATGGTCATACAAACAATTCTAGTAAGTCATGGAAAAAACATTCGAAGCACATTTAAGTAAAATGGTTCACAACAAAGCATGTAGACCACAAGTATAGCAAAAGAAATTAATGATTCTGCATTCAGACAAATGGCAAAATTGCTGCAAAAGATACCCAAAGGTTAGTAGTGACAGGCTTCAGTATTTACGCCAGTCAGTTACCTTTCTCTCAATGATGACAAATAACGATCTAGACATCTACGATGCACGGCATGACCACAGGAGGATATATAGATGCCATCACAATTCATAGGACCAAACCCATCGTATGGCAGGTGTGAGGTTGATGCTGTCGACACCTTGTCAAGAGAAGCACCGTCAGAAGCTGAAGCGAGTTCTGCTGACGCTCTAGAAAGGGCAGCTATATACTTCCCAAGCAATACAGATTCCAGAGCCCCCTCCTCCAGGACACTATCTGTAGCTGTACATTTGTCATGCTGCTCTCTGCAATTATTAACTAGCATATTCTTTTGCATCTCCTTCCGAATAGTGAAGTACATATCTTCTTCCAAAGCATTAAAGGAATGTACAGTTGTCTCATTTTCATACTTGGGTGCACATAATTGTGTATTCCTTAATGAAGGAAATCGTGCCTGAAAGAACTCAATAACAGCACTTGGTTCTCCTTCCTGAGCATAATTAGAAAACTCATCGACAGCACTTTGTGCCAGCTGTGCTAATTGAGTAGGAGATATCCCTTCCAAACCACCCGAAGTAGGGGTCATTCCAACTGCCTTGTTTTTTGGCACAGAGATATGCTCCTCACCAAACTGCTGAGATTTATCCCATGATGGAGGCCTACTGTCAATGAACCTCAAAATCCTTGATTTCTTGAAGAGCAGGGAAAAGACGTTTATCAAATTCAGTATATAAGCAGTTATATCCAACAATAAAGCCTACCAATGACTTCAAACAAAAGCAGACACAAAGAGCTTAGTACCTGAAGAAGAATCAAGAAAGACACAGGATTTTTGGAATTTGGATCATGGCAGAGAGAACAAACATCTTGCACAGTCTCTTCCAAAACCTGGCCATCATCAGAATTACTTTCCTCTGATTCATTTTTTGAATCAACTTCCGAAATGGAGCTGATGCTTGACAAAAATTTGGACTGTTCAACTTTCATTTTAGCCTGCATTTAAGAACAGGTAAAACCCAATCACATGTAAATTCATTACTGCAAACATTTCATTCACCTTTGCTTAATTAGTCAATGAATCTTGGTAGATTAGGACCAACAAGAATCTAAATTACATGTAGCTAATCATGTAGGAGAACCTAAATGTCAACTACCAATGACCCTTAGCAGGAAGCAAGCATATGATACTTTCATTGTTGACAGAACCCAAATCCTATATGCAATAAAATCTCACCAAAATAGCAGCTTGTCTCTCACGAGCTTTGGCCTTGCGTTTCTCACCATCAGAAGCTGAATCTGATGCATTTTTTTGGCCAGTATGAATGGAATGTGATATGTGAATAGCTACTTCAGGTGCAAGTTCCTGCAGTTTCGTCATGCATCGAGAATCTAGCTCCCCAAACTTCTTCAACAAGCCTTCAACTAAAGAAGAAAGGTCATAAGTTCCAGCTTCCGCAAAGTTCTCTAGACTTTCTTTCTTGTGTATTCTCATTAGTGAAGCCAGGAGTGAAAGCAAACTCTGTTCACCAGCACCATAACTTAATCCCTCATGAATTTCTTCAACGGCAAAAGCAAGCATGGTAGCATAACCTCCATTATAACATGCAATATCCCCAGATTCCCTGTGCTGTAAACATATGTCTAATGCCAATGAGAGCAAGTGCAGAGCAGTTAGAAGAACGGCATCAGGAACCCGCACCTCCATCAACTTATCAGAGAAAATCGCATAGAATAACACAGATCGTATAAGCTTAAGGACAGTTTTACAAGTTGCTATCCCAGCTAAAGGCTTGAGAGGAGAATAGATCTTTGTCCATCTGGGCACCTGAGTGGTTAACGCTGAGACACTACAGTAACGCGTATATCTTTCTTCTGCAACTTGCAAGTCTCTTGAATGCCAACGAGGATGATAAAGGTCCAACTCTTTCCAGCATATCCAACGCAGGGAATACATACCCTACAGGCAGCACATAATGTCAACAAAAGAAAATACAATAAGAGAACAAAAATTCAAGCCACAGAAGAAACCTGAGTGAAGCCAGATGGACTAGAGTATACAGTGACAGCATCCAAAATTTCCTGAAGTTTATCAAGCTTTGCCAGGTCACGAGGTATAGATTTCACCAGCTGACTGCGAGTAGCATCCCCAATAGATAGCTTATGAATCAACTCTCTTCTCAAATTTTCAGCAGCTGTTAAGCCAGCAAATCGCCTTTCTTGGACAATTTGTATAATGAGAGTCAGCATTTCCTGCACTAATATTGGCTCATACCTGAAAAAACAGATTGTATGCCGTGTCTTCAGTAAAACACAAACATATGCATACATCAATGATTTTAACAAGCAAAATTTGAACCATGAAGTGGACTCGATCAAGTAAAATAAGAGTCATTTAGAGCATTTAAAGATTCATATGTGAAAGCGGTATCGGCAAACAGTCACAACCAGATACAATATGTCAGGAAGCTTAGTGTACTCCAGGTATTCCCATAAAGAGAATGAAGCAATTATATTTCAAAGATGAAGCAAGATTCCAACATGCATATCGTAACATTCAAAAGTGCCACAATGGATGAGTCAAAGATCCATCTCAAGTCACTACTTCAAATTTATGAATCAAGACTTGAAAAATATCACATCCTTCACAGCATTGAACCACAAGCTGTCCGCCGCAAAAAAAAAAAAAAAAGTACCAAAAATTCATACCAAATGCGTACGTGTCACAGACATGAATGTAACTTGGCAGAAATTTTAAGTTCTATGGATTGCAATGTCGATAACCTAATGCAATGAAAAAGAATTAGAGACATAAAGTGTATGTTGATTTACTCATTGGATCGTTCAGGCTTCAGAGACATATAGTCAGCTAGTGCAAAGCGTTCTATGATTCTATTAATATAGAAGTCTGCTGGAGCCAATGCAGCACAACATTGCAAAAGAAAGAGATCCAGTTCTAAACCCTGTTCAGACCTGTAAAAGGGCAAACGTGAAAAACATTGAGAACCGACTTCTATCACCCAACCCGAAACGACACACCAAATATGAATCATGAATACTAACCATCGTACAGTACGGTACCACTCAGATGACAACATTGCAGCATCACCATTCTTCTTCCACATACCAGCATGCACCTGGGCACAGAAGACTCTGTTACGCAAAGGATGCTCCATAACAAAACCAGAAAATCCACAAGGATGGAAGTTCCCAAGGAGATGTCCAAAGAAATCATAATGTGCTGGAGACGGAATTGGATTGCCAAAAGCAGTCACATGGGCCACCTCACCATAACACTTTTTGATAGCTCTTTGAATAAGCAATGAAAGTAATCGATGCAAGGGAATGTGCACAGATACGTGCTGCGAACTAACATCATAAATTATATTTGGCCACTCAGACCAACTGAACAATGGCACGGTATCTACTTCAGCAGAACCTACTGCTTCCATTGAACTGTCATTAAATGTTGCAGAATCAGTCTCACTAGGGACTATTGTTATGTGATCCTTCCCTGTACCCTTTGAATTCTCAATTTCAAAATCCATATGAGGTCCACCATGTGGAAGTGAAGAATGCTCTTTTTTCTGATCTTCATTTGTGCCAGTGAATCCAAAAAAACCTTTCCTAATCAGCGCAAATGTTTTCTTTAAATCTAAAAAGTTGCTAACAGTACTGCCACTAGTATTTGAAGATGACAAAACGGTAGATGCATTATCAACTCCAAGAGCATTCTCAATGGACCTCAAGCACTCATAGGTCAACCATTTGACTGATGAAGGAATCATATCTAACTGACCTTCAACACCAGAAGCAGAAACAGATCCAATACACTTTGCTACTGTACTACCTACAGAGCTTTCCTGTGTAAGACGTCCTACTTTTGCATGTCTTCCAGTATCTCCTTCATCGATATCTTTCTCATGCATGTTAAGGAAAGCATCACTGCCTGTTTCTGCACTTGAAGAAAATGCACCATCGACCAAAAGAGAGTGAATATTCGCCACAGAGTGACCTAAAACAAAAGGCCAATTGATGTTTTCATTTTCTTCTTCTATGTGGAGGCCAGTTTCTCTTTTAAGGGGACTCATCCCCTGCAGAAAAGACAGAAGCTTCATCCAAGTTCTCAAAATATCTCTCCGCTCATTTATTATATATTTTGGCACCAAAGCATGGCTCATAACAAACCTAGTATCTTCAACAACACGGATAGTTGTGTCATCAATACTTGTCCCCTTGTTAACCTGTAAAGACAATAACCACAATTACTATATATCATAAAGATTAAACATTCTTAAGCCTCAACCATGTAAAGATACAAACTAAAATTAGCACCCCAGACAGCCCCCTTGCCTAACAATTATCATACACTTAAAAGAAGAGAAGAGATTTGAACAAAGTGCAGATGCCAACAACTCTCAAGTTATAGAAGGGGAGAATTACAAAAATTATTTGGTTCTTATACTTATTTGTCTGATTGAAAGGATGAAGGTAAATATCACAACTACTTGGATATCAGGTGAATCTAGTCCAAATCCAAGCAGAACAAAACCAAAAAAGGAAGAACCAGAATAAATGTCATTCATCAATTATCCTTATGTCTGCAACCAGCTCAAAATGATGGGTAACACTAAATGCACGGGGTTAGGAGCCATAATTTGTGTAAAAGAACATTAAGTCTGAACTTTGTAAAAGCAGAATTCAATAATGAAGAAGCCAATGTGCAAAGGTGGGTACGTCACAAAATACTAAGGAAACAGGGTTATATATGGCTGCTGGATTTTTCACTTTATGGAGCTCCTTCAGAGGTGAAGTTGGTACAAATATCTATGAACTCCTTCTCAGATATGGATCCATAAGAGCTTATATCTATAACTCTCTACTTGAGATCTCATATTTCCTTCTAGTCAGGAAAAAAATAAACAATGAGATCCATCAATTAGTAAAAAATAGATTAATCAACAGAGAATCCATCTCAGATATTGTCAAAGATTGCAACATGCAATTAATGGGTGATTGACATAAGTTAACAACAATAAAACCAAAATCACTACACATCATCTTTTATATTGCACACAGATTTAACTAGGACATTAGAAACTACTTCGATATGATAATGTCCTTAGGAACAAGAAAAAACCTATACAGGCAAGCTTATGATATTTGTAAACTCAGGAGTATTATAAGAAAAATGTTTCCCGAGTACAGAGCACAAAACTATTTTTTCCATTCTTTTCAACAACATGAGGCAGAAAAAAATATTTACCAGGCATGAAACAATGAAAGATATGTATAGAACCTATATAAGTCAAAGAAGGCATAAGACATCGAAGAAATGTGTCAAGACTACAGAGTAAAGATGAAACTGCCCTAGCAGGTCTACATGAATGCAATATCCTGTAACCAGATGAGAAAAAAAGATACCACCACCAAAGAGTAACTAATAAACTATAATGTAAAAATATTAGAAAAAAAAAATCTTACCTGCAAACGACCATCATCTCCAGCACAATAAACAAATATATCTTCCAAGCACCCTAATAGCACAGCCAAAAGATTCATCTCCGTCACAAGTCGAGGGGTTAAAGTTGGCACCGTGAAGATCTGCACAGAGAATGTAGATAGCAATGGGTGCTCCTTCAGAGCATCTTCAGTCCCTTCGTTTATGACATCATGTACAACCACCGGATAGTAACTTAAAAACACTTTAGCAAATTTATACTTGAACGTAGGTTCTCCAAGCAATTTCAGGAGCAACTCATGTAGCTTCTTTGTAACATCTCCACTCAAGAATCCCTCAGCTTTAACCAGAATTTCCAACAAGCCAACTAATATCACACTCCCAGAGACAAAACTAAGCAAACTCTCACTATCCTTGCAAAACTCTAAAAGCATTTCAATAACCACAAGAGAAAGCTCATTTGCAACCTTCTTCTGCACTGTCGCCTTCTCAGTTGGCCTAGAATTTTCCTGACAGATACTTTCTGCCAGTAACAGTTTACTTTTCCAACAATGTAAAATGGCTTCAAGAACAGGACCTACAGACTTCACATACTCCTCTGGAAGGGGCTGTATTTGTTCCGCACCTTGATGCTTCGAACAAAATCCCTCCCGTTTCCACGCAGTCACATCCCCACAATCACAGCAACCCCCACCAGTGTAAATGACAGAATAGTCATGGTCCCTATGATTCCCATTCTGGAAACACGGAACACAAATAGCACAAGTTGGATCATGCTCGCAAGTCCTGCACCTATATGCGATATCATTGTGGCCCCAGACAGCACCACAAACGCCACGTCTGGAACTCATGCTCGAGAGATGATCCCTAGCACCAACCGGCTCACCCAAAAACATCAACCATTGCAACCAAAAGATCGATTCCTCAAACCAACTCCTTACAGTCGATTCCATATCCGCTCTCACCTCCGACTTTGATCCTAAAACCACCTCTTCAACTTCCTCATCACTAGGCAATATAGCAGACACCAATTCAGGTATCCAAGGCTTATTCTCCTTGACAAAATCCACTAATCCCTCATAAGGCACCTCGAGATACTCCTCAGGAACTCCCAACTTAGCAAGTCTCTGCACATAACACAAAATTAACAACCGAACGGCTAACAAATTGAACAATCAACAGTCCCCCAAACACAAACACAGAACCAAATTGAAAGTTCTTACCTGTAAAACACGATCACGAGGCTCGAGAGGGCTAGGGTACGGAGGAGAATCTATGTCCATGAGATTAGCGCTAATGGTGTCGTTGTCCATTGAACAACGCCAAAGCCGCCACACCCAATTGGCGCAACAGAGACCGAAACACCGCCTGGTTCTGGAACCTTCACTCCCCAGTTTTTTTCTTTTTCTTCTTCACTCACAAACTTTGTTGAATCGGAGAAATGAATTCTCTCGGCGCCGTCGTCTTCTTCTTCCTAATTACTCCTCCGTTACGAGGCGGTTTCATTTAATATCTGGAACACTCCCCTAAGACGGCTAGAGCTTCGTTTATATAGATAACGTCTATGAAAAGTAAAAATAAATTTTACAGCAAGTTTGGTATACTTTTTTTTTTTTTCTTTAGTTTTTGTTTGAGGGTACGTGTATTAATTTTTGTATATTTTTTAAAAAAATTATATTATATTAATATATTATCTTTTTTAATTTTTATATTTTTTTTATTAATTTTTATATTTTAAATATTAAAAATTTAAAACTAAAAACCAAATTAATACCTAACATAACATTTTACTGCCATTTTCTTTTCACTTCTCATTTTTACTTCCATCGGTTCTCCAATTCTACCATTGGGGTTTGGTGTGAGGCTTTTCAGTGTTGCCATCATGGCATTGGCCTAAATTTTTAATAAGGTAGATTAAAATATGTCACTATTTGGTTCTTTTTAATTCATTATATTTCATTTTATAAGCTCATATTGAAATAATTTAATGTATTTGAAAATTTAAAAATTAAAAAAGTCACTTTATATATTTTTCATTAAAAAAAGTACAAATTTAAAAAATAAATAATGATTTTAGTATTATTCAATTAAACACATTTTTTCTTTATATTAAAGCTTAAGATATATTTAAAAATTTTCCAACAAACAAATAGATGAATCCAATGGAGACTTTATCTCTCATTGAACTTTTATAAATATAAATACTACATCCATAGTCTTATTTAAGTGCAATATACATAAAGAAAAATTCTAAATTTAGTTACATTGTGTCTTTTTAAAAAAATAAAATTAAATGTTAAAAGAAAATGCTCTTAAGCCCAATTCAAAATGGCCTATCTAGGCTTGGGGAATATAAGCCTATAAAATTGTTGATGGATTGACCCAATTATTTTCTTAAAGAAAAAAGGAAAAACAAAAACATATTTTAAATGAAAATACAAGTTAAAAAGGGAATGGAAATCCAAATTGTGAGTCATCCAAACAAGGAATGATTATATTTGGTAGAGGTTGATTCAAAATTATTTTAATAAGGGAATTCTCAGCTATATATACATAAATATTACATTTATGTAAAAGAAAATTAACTTTTTTGAGCAGCCATGTTCATTGCTTTTCATAAATTCAGAAAAATCCTCTACTTTATATGGAATCACTTTGATGCTACCATACAACATCACTATTATTAGATTAATAAGTTTAGTTGTCAACAACATAATCATACTATATACCATAGATATCAGTTGCCTTTCTTTATAGATTTTTATATGTACTTAATAATTCTTTTTTTTTATTTTGCCTTTATTTACTTGATGGACACTTGGACTTGATAATGTTAATGTTTGATATTTTACATTCCAATTTCACAGTGTTAGTATTTTTTTAACAATCTTCAAATTAAGTGAGCACTTAAATAAAATTTACTAAAAATAAATTCACAACTTTAAAAATTTTTAAATTTGATAGTGGAGGGATAAATGTTAATTCCTTAGTAATTAGTCTATTACAAAATATAATTATCATATTAATTACTTTAGTTATTTCTCATCGTTTGATTGAACTTATTATATCTTTTTCTAGTATGGCTTGTATAAGAAATGATTTTTAACCACATATTATTGGTAGTTAAAAGAATAAGATATGATTTTTAACCATTTGCTTTTGATAGATAAAAAGAACAAGATATCATCTTTAATTATTTATGACTGATTGTTAAAAGAATGAGTTACATTTGTTAATTATTTGTCATTTGTAATTACAAAGAATGAGACATGATCATTAATCAGTTGTCATTAATAGTTAAAAGGATGAGATTTAATCGTAAATAGTCAATAATTAAAAGGATGAAATATGATTAATAATAAAAAATATGAGATATGATCGTTAATTCTTTATCATTAATACAACAATTAATCTTTTATTGTTGACAATTAAAAGAATAAGATATGATCATTAATTATTTCTTGTTGATATGACCATTTATGGCTAGTAGTTAAAAGGATAAAATACAATTGTTAGTTGATTGTCATTTATAATTGAAAGAATTAGATAAGACTGCTAAATGTTTGTTAAAATATTTAAAAGACCGTTAGTTGTTTGTCATTTATAAATAAAGAATAAGATATAACCGTTAAGTATTTATTATAACAGTTAAAAGAATAAAATTGACATTAGTCGCGTTTATCGTTTATAGTTAATTTAGTTAAAGAATGAGATATGATCTTTGATTATTTGTTATTGACAGTAATTTGATTACTTTGTAAATAATTATCATACAAAACATTTTGGATGAATAATTTAGTTAGAAACACAATACTTTATACAACTATCTTGACAAACTAAAAATTGCATTTCAGATAAATAATTTCAAACATGTCAGTTTTTGTCTAAAGACTTTACTCTTCCAAAACATGATTCATTTTCTTCTGTATTGCATAGGCATAGGCATAGGCATGGACATTTTTTCTGTGAAATTTGCTTCTTCATTCCAACAAGATAGACACGTATAATCAGTTAACCATTCACCAAATTGCATTTGGAGAACTTTTAGTTCATAATAGCCGTTTAACCTCTGGTTTTGTCCTATAATGAGTGGTGTAAATGGGTCTCTGTAAAACCATGGACCCAAATAAGTGAGCACACCACTCTTTAATGGGGTTGCTTTGGATTGGCATAAATGGTTGAATGTATATATATGGTAAAGAAGATGGTAAATTCTCATTATACAAAAGGGTTGAGGGTAATAAATGCATATGCATTTCTTACATATCCTGTGTAATAAATTGGTTTAAAGAATGCCTAAAAAGGGGTAAAAAAAAAAGAAGTCATTTTTGCCTTGAAGAAACTAACCTAGAGTAAATGTACACAAGACTTTTGTAAGATCTGCTATAAAATATCTGTATATTGTTTCACTATTTGTACATCAGTTGGATTACAAACACCTCTCTACGGTTCCACTGGCGGCTCTCTCTTGTTTCTTCACTTCAAGTCAGCAGTGTCTCCAGTTCTCCCAACTCCCTCTCTCGTCTACTTCTGTCCTTTGCAGTATTTTTTGAGGCAAAAATGTCAGGTTGGCTTGGTTATAATCGGATAGACAATGATGAGGGTGAACCAGTCAGTGAAAGCCTGGTGGACTCCTGGCTGAACATCGACGACTCTTCTGAGGTCATTGATCTCACCAGTTTGGACAAAGAATCGCCTTTTGGTCCAGACCAAAATGATCCCACCAATCCTGCTGGTTCAGTGACACAGCCTCTCGTATCAGACCAACAGCAGACCATTCAAACCCCACTGTATAAAGAACAACCCAAGTACATCACCTGGTCGGAGACTGAAGCGTGGGAACCTAACCCACAAGGCTTCATCCAGATGGAGACAGAGATGGACATCCCGATTGAGCAGAATTTTGGGATCATCCCAGAAGATGTTACTCCATCAGTTTCAGGAGAGGATGAGTATCCCGATCACACGTCAATAAAGTTTGAAACTTCTACCACGTTACGGACCACTGATATCGTTGCTTCAAGCCAACCGGAGGTGCAGGCATCAGAAACTGACCAAAATGTTTTGAAACGACTGGAGAAGCATCCGAGTGCTTCAAACCAACAAATCGTTAGTGCTGGTGATCACACACAAAGCCAAAAGAAGGTTACAAATTTAGAGATTCAAAAATACAAGTCAAGAGAACAAGAAAACCCTTTGATCGTGAGAGAACCCTATGGCTCGTACCAAGCAGATCCACTCTATCATCGAGAAAAGGAAATAAGTGGGCTGAAGAAGATTATCCAAGGAACCCTTAAAGTTCGTTTCTTTCCTTTATTCTGTGGAATTTTTCAGAAAAACTTTGTTAATCAGCTCTTTTACTTTCATTTCAACAGGAAGGAAAAAAGAGGCTGAAGCAGCCATTCAAAGTGAAGCCCGAGTCCAGCAATCCCACCGCAGTGCTCATGCCGCTTCCAGTTTCCTATCGTCCTCCAAATACGGTGAACATGGAAGGAATGGAAACAAACGATGAGGTGAAAAAGTCTAGCTTCCAAGCCAAAATCTCATGGAAGAATTCATTACTGATTAATCGCATTGTAGGATGCTGGGGCTCCACCAAAGAGAACCAGAATCAAGACCTTATTTGCTGGAGAATGCCAATTGGTTTTTCAAATTCCTCCAGAATACAGAAGTTTTGAGGAAGAAATTGATGAGGTATAGTTCTACTACACGAGCAGACACTATATGATGCTTCTTGCTATCACTTTACCACTATCTTTGTGCCAGCTAATTGTAACAAATGAAAACAGCTGCACAAGAAAGAGATGGAATATAAATCCGATGACCCTAAACAGCCCCCGCTTCTCCTATTTGCTCAAAGACTTAGTGGTTGGATCATCAGGCGTCAGCAAAGAAGTGACGGGCGGTTTGACATGGTAATCGTTTCTGTGCAATATTTTCTACTTTAAAAACTTGCAGACAATCAATATGAAGATATAACACAAATCCAATGTCGTACTTGTAGTACTTTTGTCATCAGCAAACAAATATAACATTCCGGTCCACAATTGAGGTGGAGAATTTTATATTGTTTAATGTTTATCCCGCCAAACCGCACATGACTAGAAAGTGGACGGCTCGAGAGAACCATTCTGTGAGTACCTGCAATGAAGTTCTATACTTTGGTTTAGTTAAATTGTTTCAAGTCTGTTGTTTTAAGGGGATTCTTCGCTTTCTCAAGGATCAAGGATCTGGGAGCAGAAGATGGTCTGAAGGGGTGGTTCCAAGTTCTGCTGGAAACCTAAGGTTGATTGAGTACGTGAAGAGTGAAGCGGAACTGGAACATGGGGGCAAGAGAAAAGCTCCAGAAATGGATGTTGATGGTGAGAATGATGATGAATAGATGGAATAAGGAACTGAAAGTAACTCCGTTAGTTGCGTTTTGTCTTCTAACAATGAATTTGATGAATTCCTAGTGAAAATGATTCTGCAAAATGTGAAGATAATTGTAACAATCTTACATTTGATTTTCTTGCACTGAACTGCGAAATCCTGCTGCAGTACCAACGGAGGTCGAAGCTAACACAGCACAGGCTCCAAATCCTCCTGTTCCCAACTCTGAGAACTCAAACCTGGATCCTGACAACTACTACCGAGGGATTTACGATGATTTGTGGGATCTCCAAACTATACCAACAAGCTTCCGCGCAGCTGTAGACGTATTAAGTAGTCACTTCAATTTGGATCATGATGACCACTCCATAAATAGAAATCCCTTTCCTCCATAGAATAATGTATAAACATTATCTTGTAGACTTTGTAAAGGAATTGTTGTTATATTTTAGAGGTTTTTGGTATAGTTCTTTCTGATTTCTTATGCTTTTTGTATGATTCTTTTGTGGGGAAGGGATACCATCCCAGTCCACAGAGAAATATGACTACAAAAGTTGATGATTTATTAAGGAGTCTCCTAATATCCTCTTGTCTCTGCGGCTTGCATAGTTTCTGAATTTGGTTAAAAAGCTGAAAATAATCTGTGAGGTTTCCAAGTTATGAACATATATTGCACACTGAGGAACAATTAGGGATGCAGTTTCACTACACCATTGATATACTAAAATCGCAAATAGCTGCTCTTTGAAACTTACTGAAGAACTTTTCAGAGACTATGAAAAATATAATATTACCAAAATGAACTTCATTATATAGAATACAATCAAGCACCAAAAGGTTAAACCAAGAAACGTTCCAAAGTTACTTCTTTTGCAGCTGTAAGTTGTGTCATTCAAATTGCCATCCACGCTGGTCTTTTGGATTCTTCTGCAAATGCAGCTTTATATAATCACCTGAGGTTTTAACGCATAAAACATCTTTTTCTGGGAGTTGGGGCTTCTCTAACTGTTGTAATATATCCCTATTCAATTTCCTGCCATAAATGGTTTTGTCCAAATCTGCAAAACTGTTCCTCCTTTTCACCATCTTCACATGCCACCTCGCTGGTCTGCTCTTGCATGTCTTTTGACAACTTAAAACGAATCCATATCTCTCTCTACCTCTCACTTACTCACTTTAAGTTATAATTCATTTAGTGTCCAGCAACAGACATGGAAGGTTGTTCGAGACTGAAAACAAAGAAGATGGAGAAAACCCAGAGAAAGAACGGCTCAAGCTCTAAAAAGATGAAAGCTACTGACAACGGCCTAGTGCTCAATCCGGCACCTTTGTCCCAGATACCACCACCACCCTACACTGCTGGTGAGATCATTGTGCTTAATCCTCGGCCCTTGTCTGAAATACCGCCGCTGCTGTCGCCGCTGCCGCCGCTACCACCACTACCAGCACTCAAACCCAGGAGAAAGAAATATGATGTTATGAGGCCAGACAGTCACTTTTACGATGGAACAAGATATGGATTGCCTGAAGGGTGGCTGGTCGAGTTGAGGACTCGTGAGAACACCAAGAAAGTTGACCAGGTTTCAGTTTCTCTTACCCTATTTCTTCTGATAGTCTCTCTTCGTTTGTGTCACACTTACCTGCGTGTGATTTGCTTGATTTTCTTCTCAAAGGTGTTCGATTAACACTTGAGGGTGCTTGCATGTCACCTAGGAAGACAAGATCTGTGATTTTGGAAAATAAAACTGTTTTAATTAGTTGAAATCTATATCTAATCACTTTTCTTAATTGGATTTGCATGTTCATATTTGCTTGATTTTGGTTTTGGTTTGTTTAACCCAAATTCTTTCAGAGATGTTTTTGATTGATTTATAATTTCAATTAGTGGAGACAAGAAAAGTGCTAGCCACTAATTTAGTGGTTTGTTTGGCTTGCATATCAATAATTTGTTTGTTTAATCGAAGTTTAATTAATGTATAGAATAAAAACTATTTTATTTGAATGCTTAAACAAACTTCATTTTTCTACACTTATTCCTTATCTCTCTCTTATATAGAACAGCTATTGTTTGAGGATAGTGATAAGATATTCAGTAATGAAGTTGGTCATGTCTAACATATATATACACAGACATCAAACTACAAAGATCTTAATTAACCACTAACTAGGTAAACTAAACTTATACAATCCTCAATAAATAGTTAAATGGCTTGTTTGGTAAATATGGAGACCATAATGCATAATGATCAAAAAGTTGCAACTTGTGTTTCAAATGATGTACAAGCCTTCCAACTTTAAAATTGCTTCCCTTATTTAAGAATATTAAGTTTGGTACTACATGGTTATTAACTTTTCTTGTGACTTGCTTGAGAATGTTACTTGTCTGAAAAAGAAGAGTATTACATGTCATTTCAACTAATGTTTGAATCCTTACTTATCACTATTGTTTCTCATTTCTAATGCACTTATATATGCTTTTAGAACTTGTATTTAGTAGCAAATAACATGAAAATTAAGGAATTCGAACTTTATTTGCATGGAAAATTTTCAATAAGGGAATTATAATTATAATTTTCTAAATCAATTATAGTTTATTACTATTATAGCATACATAATTTTAATAATCAGTGACGTTTGATTATTGTCATACCTTATATGTAACTTTGTAAGTTAGTTATAGTTTGTTGTTATTATTATAGTTATGACGTACATATAATTTTGTAAATTAGTTATAATTTATTACCGTTATATATAATTTTGTAAGTTAGGTATAAATTGTTATTGTTATAAGTTATAACGGACAAATAATTTTGTAAATCAGTTAAAGTTTGTTACCGTTATTGTGTATTATATATATAACACGTGTTTATTTTAGAATTTGAAATAAAATTGAGCAATTATAATTTATCTGTTTAATTAATCTAACTAACTATTTTTCTTATGATGTTAAAATATATAATGAAGCAATTATTATCTTTTCTTAACATTTATATGTAATGATTTGAGATCTTACAATAGATCTAATACTAGTGTAAAAATTTTCAAAAGTTTAATATCTCATTTATTATTATTTTTTTGTTTTTTCCACATAAGTGTTATATCTTTTAAAATTTTAATATAATTTTAATATAATTTAGTAGTTCAAAACAATTATTACATAAAATAAGATGAATTACATATATATAATGTTGTTATTATAATAGTTAGTTATAGCTTGGTATTGTTATAATGTATATATAATTTTGTAACTCAGCCATAGTTCATTATTGTTATAATTATCGCGTGCATATAATTTTGTAAACTGGTTAATGTTTATTACTGTTATAACTTATATATAATTTTATAAGTTAGTTATAGTTTCCTATTTTGTACAAGTTAGAACACACATATAATTTTGTAATCAATTATAATTTGTTATCATTCTACTTATATTTAATTTTGTAAGTTAGCTGTAATTGGTTATTGTTATCACTTATATATAAGTTCGAAAGATATTTAGTAATGAAGTTGGTCATGTCTAACATATACATAGAAAACAAACTATAAAGATATTAATTAGCCATTTTGTAGGTAAACTAAACTCATAGAATCCTTAATAAATTGTTAAATCGCTTATTTGCTAGATAGTAGATCGCAAATGCATAAAGGAAAAGAGTTGGAACTTGTATTTCAAATGACTTACAAGCCTTGCGACTTCAGAGTTGCTTCCTTTATGTAAGATTTCGACACTACGTTCTTATTAACTTCTTTTTTGTCGCTTGAGAATGTTAGTTGTCTGAAAAAAGAGAGAGTATTAATTGTCATTTCATCTAATGTTTGAATCCTTGTTTATCAATATTGTTTCTCATTTCTAATATACTTGTGTATTCTTTTAAAACATGTATTTATACTGAAGAAGTAATTGGAAAAAAAAAGTGTTTTGCATGCAAATTAATGAATTTAAACTTTACCTTTCGCGGAAAAATTGTAAATAAGGAAATTATAATTATAGCTTTCCAAATCAATTATAATTTCTCACTGTTATAATAATTTTAGCAATTAGTTATAAAATTTATAAATTGTTTATAGTTCGTTATTATTCTTATAGTTAAAACGTACATGTAATTTTGTAAATTAGTTATAGTTTGTTACCGTTATAACTTATATATGATTTTGTAAGTTATTTATAGTTTATTATTGTTAATCAATTTTAATTTGTTGCCATCACAACTTTGATATAATTTTGTCAATTAGTTATAATTTGTAATTAGAACTAATTTATAAAATTATATGAACATTATAACTTATAATAATAACAAAGTATAACTAATTTATAAAATTATATATAACTTATAATGGTAACAACTATGGCTGAGTACATAATTATACATACATTGTTAATTTAACAATAGTAAATTATAATTAACTTACAAAATTATACTTAAAGTTTATTACTGTGGTTATATATGTGCATTACACTTATTTTATTCTAATGTTTGAAATAAAATTTGATTAGTTATAGTTTATATAATTAATTAGTTTAACTAACTAATTTTTTTATGAAGATAAAATAGGTAATAATCCAATTATTATTTTTCTTTTAACATTTATAAGTAAAGATTTGACATCTTACAATATATCTAGCATTATTGTATAAATTTTCAAAGATTAAATCAATGTCTCATTTAAACATTTTTTATTTTTCACATAAGTATTTAATCTTTCAAATTCTTTAATTAAGTTTTAAATCTATTTAGAATTAATTGAACAGTTCAAAACATTTATTTCGTAAAATAAGATAGCATGTAAATTAAAGAAAAGAATCACTTATATAGATTTATCTTTACTTCTATCACATCATTTTTTTCTTTGTAATAAACACTTTGAACTAATAAGTTATATTTGAAAAAAATTAGAATTTAATTGAAAATTTTAAAAGAATTGACACTTACATAAAAAATTTCAAAAAAATTTAATACTAATGATTTGTTGTCTTATTTTTAAAAGAAGAGAAACATATATAATGATATAAATTTAAATTTTATGAGTGAAACTCAAATTTTGTATATCAACTTGAAATTAATTTTCAAAATTATTTACTTTTGTATATATTATTAACTAAATATTTTCTTATCAACACATGAAATAGATTCAGATAACATATGAGTTTAATAACTTAATGTCAAGTATGAACCAATTGCATTTAACAAAGAAATTAATCTCTTTTCTAAATAAACAAAGATTTGATGTGATTAACAGATCTACTATAAGTTGCACGATTACGTTCTGCATTTAATTTTGAGTTGATATTAATCAGTAACATGCTTATTGGAATATCTCAATTAAATTTAAGTAAATGACAAGAAAGAAATTGTTGAGTTAACTAGTGCTCTATACCTTAGATTTAGATTGATTAAAAATAGAGTTGGATGCCTTTCTTTTCAAAGCCGTAATGACGTGTTAAATGATTCATTATCACACTTTTTTGTGTAATCAAGCTTCTTAAATGCTTATTACACATGAACAAATCACAAAGGTTTGATGGCAAATGCAGTTTTATTATGAGCCAGAGACTCATACTCAGTTCCGGTCAAGAGCTTCAGTCGATGAGTATCTGAGGAAACAGGCCGACGCGGCGGCACAGGCAGCCATGCAAGCTCTGGTGCCAGTTGAAGAACCAGCTGAGGAAGCCATGCAGGCTCTGGTGCCTGAGGAAGCAGCTCCTGGAGGATCTGGAGCGGCCAGTAACTAAGAAGCTCCGTTTAAGCTTCAACCCTTTCTAATAGAAAAATAATTCCATGGGACTTTCTTGAAATATATGAAAACATGGAGCTAACAAAACTTAAGATTTGTGTAGAGTTTTTAAGTGTTTGGAGTAAATAAAGTCATGGACTTTCTTGAGAAATAAGAAAGCATGGAGCTAAAAATAGCTATGACTGTGTTTGGAATATTTTCTGTACCCGAAGACAAAATGGAGCTGCTCCATATCCTCTCCTTTTATTTATACCATATGGTATTTTAATGAGTTGAGGCCTAATTCAAACTTCTAATCTTGAAATTTTTTAGAAGTCTTTCGAAAATCTCCCTATTTCAGTTGAATTGCCCTCTTAAAAAAAATTTTACATCTCATTTATGTACTTACATAACATAGTTAAGTTATTCGTCAATTATATATGATTTATAATTATTATTCACTTTATAAAATTATTGCATATCATCCTAAATTTATTTGGTTAAGCTTTTAACAATTCTTCCTTGTATAATAAATACTACCATTAAGCACGCATCTCCCATTAATATATATATATATATAGAGAGATAATCTACACACAATCACCAACTTGACTTTGTTTTCAATTCCTTTACTATCGTGATTACATCAAAACCAAAAAAGGCCATCACCAAATTTTGAACCTTCGGTGAATATAGTCTGTAAACTCATTTTCTTATTAGACATTCTGTTTAAACTAGGACTACTCGTCTCAACAGTGACAGGGCTATGTATGGCGGCTCACATGAGAGACGCCATTGCATTGTTGGACTTTTCTATTTGGTAGAAGTTGGATAGAGAATTACCCCACTGGCATATGTTAGGGGAACATAATCAGTCGATATGATCCGACCTGATCTAAATTTATTTAAATTTGGCTGAAATCAAATCGATGAGGTCGGATTATAGGATTGAATTGGAACAGGTTTTTGAACTGCCCTATATACAAGGCCGACTTGTGGATGTTAAATTTGTGAAATCCTGTTTAGTGCTTTGTAGTGAGGCAGAAAATGAGAGAAAAGGGCTACATACTTTGAATGAAAATGAATCAATTTAAAGTTTAATACAATGTATGTAGGAAAATTATAACAATTTGAAAGATATAAAACTACAAACTTTATTAATTTATATGACATTTAACTTTTTTTATCACCTAAAGATAAATGGGATGACACGACTCTAATATAATTATTTTAAGGCATGTTTGGTTCAATTTTCTTTGTTTATTTTTTTTATGTTTTTATTGGTTCTTATATATATATATATTGATTTTTGTACTATTTTTCAATTTCTGTGTCTTATTTATGTATTTTAAAATTTTACATTATTTTTATTTTTGTGTTAAAAATTAAAATAAAAACAAAAATCACAATTAAAAACAAGTAGATCTTAAGGTCTTGTTTGTTTTTGTTTCTGATTTTCATTTTTCTGTTTATGTTTTTCTAAACACCGAAATTGAAAAAAAAGTACATAAATTAAAAAAATACATGAATACAGTACTAAAATAAAAAAAACGACACAAAAATCTTGAAAAACACATAAAAACATAAATAAAAAAGGAAATATAAAACTGAACCAAACGAGTCATAACATTTTCAACTATGGTTGATTTTTTAAAAAATAAACAAATGAATTACTATTGACAATCCTTATGAAAAAGTGCAATAACAAGAGATACATCACCGAATAAACCATATAGCAAGACTCCCATTTAACCTTACAATTAATGAACTAACCCAATAAGCATGAAAAAACAATATGTGGCCCTCGTTTACCTTTGCATTATTAAAAACTAGAGATAAACTCCCATAGAACATTCAAGAGACTAAATGTCTTTGCTTTACCTCTAAGTCGTTATATCGGAAACCCTCAGGGAAAGGCCAAACCTTATTCTTCATCACGTACCAAGGTGAGTCCAAGGCGTCATCCCAGAGAGTTTGATGGTACAAGCAACATCCTAGGTAACACCCCTTACTACTCTTGATCCCAGTTATCCTTGAAGTTAATTGATCACTTAAACTAAAGTTTCCTTTTCCATTCTTAAACCTATTTCTATCAAATCAAGGCCTTTCAATAAGACCAAGGGGCCTCCATGCTCAGTAACCCTAATCGAAGGCTGAACGAGCTGTAGACCCGATTTAGAGTTAGGGCTTCTAGGTAAGATCTCATCCAATCTACCTTCCCTATATGTTTTAGGATAAAACCATCTACTTCTCATATATCTTCAATATTTAGACTGGACCTTCCACCTCTGGAAGATGCCATCTGTGCTTGATTAGGGTATTACATTTAGTATGAATTTTATGGCTAATAAGATGCTTTCTAATATTGTTAACAATAGAAAGAACTATAGCTTCTCTCCTTGTTTCCTGTCCCTTGAAAGTCTCTAGACAAATGTGAAACACCCTATAACTTAGGGAGATCTTGTAGAGGATATTGTCCTCTACCCTCATAGGTTTGAAATCAGTGGACCATTCTATTATCTGAGTTCACTCAGTTATAGCTTCCCGAATGTTACAGAGGTGTAGAATAACTAGCCATATATAGCCAGTGAAGGGGTAGTTAACGAATAGATGATTGATAGTTTCCCTCTCCACTTTATAGAAACAACAATTCTCAGGAATGTTTATAAATACTTCCAATCCTATCCTTCATATTAAGCTTGCTTCTAATAGCCAGTCATAACATAAAAGTAGCTCACGGATAAAAGTTTTTGAACTAGAGAAGGTTGCTCCATTTCACAATGGACTTTCTAGGTCATCTTTCCTTTCCTATTAGGTGAAATCGTCCACAAGAACTCATCCTCCCTTTCCCCATTTAATAATATACTTAGTATCCTACTAACTATAAGAAGATTAGGCAACCTTTCTAACACATTCCTAAACTTAGTTAGTGCTTCTATATTTGAGCTGTTATGGGGAATTCGCCCTCTCACTGAGAGCAGCTCATAAATCATAATTAGAAGTCTATCTCCTAGTCGTTTACCATTCCAAAATGAGGTAAAAGCATCATTGCCAATTTTATAGTAAGATAATTGCCTAACCATCTCGTTTTACTATACAAGACTCTTACATGTCCAGGAACCACTAGCTTTTGGCTAGAAGTTCTAAAAGTTTTTCCTCTCCAGATAGTATGCATTAACCTATTTAATCTATAAAACTTGCTTGTCTTTGAGTAATCTCCAGCTCTTCTTAACCATTAGCACCTTATTTGTAATTTTGAGTGGAATTATACCAAGTCCTTTTTCTTTCTTAAGGAGGCATATTTCTACCCAACTCACCTTAGACATTCCTTTAGTCTTTGCATTGCCAGTCCACAGAAAATTCCTGAGGAATTTGTCAATGGTTTTAATGATGCTCTTAGGAAACACAATATGTATATTCCAGTGTATGCTTAGAGAGTTAAGGACTAAAATGATTAGTTAAGCTATTTCAACCAAAGTTAAGTTATTATTGTACCGATAGCTTATTCTCCTTTCATCCCTGTCTAGCAAAGGCCTAAAGTCCTTATAAGAAGGTTTCTTAGAGGAGATTAGGATGCCAAGATAGGTGAGGGACAACTCTCCTAATCTTAGGCTTGAAAGTGAGCATAACCTATCAACATTTTGATTAGCACTTACTGATTAATACAAGGTGCTTTTGTCCTTATTTATCAAAAGCCTTGATATTATGTTAAATAGGTTAAAAGCTATCATCAATGAATTAACAAAGTTTTCATCTGCCTTTTCAAATAGGAGCACTTCATCTACTTATAATAGTGTTTTTAGGTTGACCTTTTTACATCTAGAGTGGAATTTAAATTGTCGATTCTAACTAGTCACCCTTTTAACAAGTCTATTGAGGGTCTCCTTGGCGAAGGCCTTTTAATCCATTGATCTTTTTGTGGTTTTCCCATTTACTAGAACATTATATGGTGATGAAGTAATGCACTCTCTAATAAGTTGTATGTAATAATCAAGAAAGCTGAATGCAATTAGAGTATTAGCAATAAACTCCAAACTAATTATGTCGTATGTCTTTTGGATATAATCACTTTAAGAACACAATCCTTATTAGCTCTCTTGTTGGAGTAGTTTTTAAGTAGTTCCTAAACCATCATGATATTATCTCTTAAGTTTCTTTCTTTAATAAAAGCAACTTAGGAATGGTCAATGTATGTAGGAATCACAGTTTTTAACCTGTTGACCAGTATTTTAGATATGATTTTGTAAAACACATTACAACAGGCTATAGGCTTGTAATCTCTGATGGTTACTGACATTTAGGACTTAGAAACCAATGTAATAAAAGTCTTGTTTATCTCTCTAAGTAGTCTACCACTCCTGAAAAATTTCATAACTGTCTCAGTGACCTCCTGTTTAATATTTGGCCAGGCTTTTTGAAAAAACAGTGCATTCGATCCATCTAACTCAGGGGCTTTATAAGGATTAAGAGAAAACACTGCTTTCTCCATTTCACTTTCTTCAGATGGCCTAGATAATATATCAGAATCATTTGTTGAAATCTTTTAATCAATAATACAATATAGAAATTGAGGGGATGCATTCACTTCAACCGTTGATCCGTAGATCTTGGTAAAATATTGATGGACCTTCTATAAAATATCTTATTAACTATTTATTCATGTATTAGTGTTCGTGACCAGAACATTGATCATATTAGAGTTCCTCTTAGCTAAGGTTGTCTTGAAAAGAAAATTTAGAGCATCTATCACCTTCCTTTAGCCAAAGAATCTTTGACCGTTGTTGCAATATTGAAGTATGACAATGAAGAGCTTGGATATAATCACTCAAAGCAAATTTCTCTTCTCCTTGTAGGCTAGCATTTCTAGGCTGATCTTTTAGCAAACATTGGATACCTTCTAGCTTAATTAGTGTCAGATTCACTCCTCTCTTATTATTTAGCAAATAAGATTTGTTTAACTTTTTAAGCTCCTCTTTCACTTTATTCAATTTCTTAATATAGAAAAATTGTTTTGTTCCATTAACACCTTGCTTTATACTGCTCTTTACAACATCACTAAAACCTTAAAGTTCAACCGGAACATTATTAAATCTAAAAATGGAAGGTAGTCTAGATATGGCCCTTAAAATTTACGCCATAATAGGGATGTGATCATAGAATAAAGGGTTGTTAAAACAAGCTTTATAATTAGGGAAAGCCTCAAGTCACTCTACATTCACCATATCCATGTCTATCTTTTTAATTATACTCAAGGAATCATATTGTTTGTTCGACCAGTAGTACTAGTGTCTCTCAAAAGTCAATTCTGTAAGTTTAAGATTAGAGGAATAGATTCAGAATTCATCCGAATGGTTATTTAAGCATATGTTCCCTTGACCCTCATAAGGTTATAACATGCAATTAAAGTTACTTAGAACCATCCATGATACCTTGAGATTGTTACTTAATTGGCTTATTTTATTCCATAATGGCACTCTTAGGAAGGAGAAATTAAAAGTATATATAAAAGTTACCTAGATTGCCACATTCATTTAGATTAGTTTAAGATGCAAGTGTATAAACTGGTCACCAATTCCAGAATACTCCACTGAAACCTTTGGAGGATCAACTAGAACCATGATTATCCCATTGTAGCGATGGGATAAATTAGTTATCAAATCCCATTTAAACAGAACAAAAAGAGGCTTCTTGTTCACATCTTTAATCGTAGTCTCTAAAATATCTAATATTGCAGGTTTAATCCCTAAGGGCTACTTGTTTTAAGGGCTATTAATCCCCCTTATATTTCAAGCAACTATATTCATCATTCTTTATAGGGCCTTTGCCCATTTTTCCTCCTAGTAGACTTCCTTCTTTTAGATCTCACCTTTTCAAATGACTCAAAAGTAAGGGAAGTCTCACTGGATTATGAAGTTGCTAAAGATATATTGCTCCCCTCTGCTAATTGCCTAATTACATCTTCACAACACTTTAGCACATGTTGTGTTTTCCCTTCTTCTGTTTCAATAATTGTGTGTACATCTCCCTTTTTTTGTGTTGCATATAGAGTTTTTAATACGCCAATTTGTACTGGTTCGTAACTAATACGAACCGAAAAAAATGGTGTAGGGCCAGTTTTAGGTTGGATCTAAAATACTAGTTTAAAACTGAGATCAATATGCAAATTTACAAAATCTGTACCAACCCTTCAGGTTTTTTTGTGAGTCATGCTCGTGACTTTTTTAAGTCATTAGAGTGACTCTCTTATTTAATAAGAGAGTGTGACTCCCTTTTGTTTCTTTTTATTTTATACTACTAAAATGTTTATGATTTTTTTATTTTTTAAATAATATATTTTTATTTTTATTTAATGTATAAATTAATTTATGATTATTTTTATTATAGAGACAATTTTATGTTTATTTTTATCTCTAATTAATAAATGTTTTATTAATTCATTATTATATTTATTTTTAATATGATATTAAACAACTTTCAATACTCTAATAAATTATGTTTATATTTATATTTTTAAAAAAT
>JAOXYD010008195.1:0-15295 GCA_028565735.1 Pinacopodium congolense | reverse complement strand
CATAAACTCAAACCATTAGTGATTAGGCATGTTTTGTTATCATCAAAACCAAGATTGGAACCTCCCTTGGTTCAACAGATTTAATTGATTAAAACTGCATAAGTTAGACAATTAGTGTGAAATTAAATTTATTTCAAGCATAAAATTTTATTGGATTTGGTTTAATTCAGGTTTGTATTCAAGCATAATTGTTTAATGGCCTAAATGTTGGTTTTGCTGATCTTCTTAGATCGATTAACTGAATACGAAGAATGGTCGACTAAACACCAACTTCTGGTAAATCGATCGATCAGACCATACTTGTAGGTCGATCGAATGTTAAGAAAAAAGAAGTGTAAATTTAGGATTCAACAGATTTCATAATAGACATAAACATTAACCTCTATAACATTAATATATCAATTGAACAACGACTATATGCTTGATTATTAAGTATAGATAAAGTGGTTTTACTTGTGTTGAAAAATGTAGTTTGCGACAGAAATATATGAAAATTAAGAGTGTTTTCACTATATATTTTCTATTTAGTTTTTCCCAAAACATTGTTCAATGTTAAGTGATGAGTTTGTGTTAGGTAACTTATTATTGTGCATTCATATATTTAGCCTCTTTTATACACCAAGTAAAATTGAGTGAAGTGTGATTCTTATAGAATTATTCTTGAGTTATTGAGAGGTTATTCTTTAGCCTAAGAAAAAGAATTGAGTGAAAGGTTATCCTTAAGCCTTGAAAAGGGTTGTAAGATCGAATGTTGTACTCTTTTGTTAAATTAGTGCAATCATCTCAACAATGGTGTTGGAAACTAGATTTAGGAACAAGTAGACAACTCTTAACTAGTATAAATATAATGTATCTCTTATTCCTTTCCTCTTTATTTTTAAGCACTTAACTTATTGTGTTGATTGTTTACTTTGGTGAATTAGTTCTGTATTTTAGCTTCGACGTCATATTCATCTTGTTTTATTTAATTAGAAAATTCATTTTAAATCCTGATTCACCCCCTCTTAGGTGTCATACTAACCTAATAGAAATAAAAGAAAACCCTGCTAGATTGGTTTGATATCACTAATTTAGCTCAATAATTCAATAAATTCTTATGCAATTCAAATTCAAATTCAAAACAACTTTATGGCAGTCTACCAATTACAAGTAATAAAGTGGAGTACATTCAAGACCCTGGATGTTGAATCCATAGAGAAAATGTGTGAATACTAGGGAAAATAGATCATAATTATCTAAGGAACTCAAGATCTTTAATTTAAAAGGGTTAGATTAACTAAAACAAATATAAAAACTTCCAACTTTGCAATTGAGTTCCAAGTGATCTAAGGATTACCAAATGATTAATTTGCTAAGGAAAAGGCCTAAATGACTTAAGCGAGTTATGAAATGGATTGGAGTTTCTAATCTAGGGCTTTCACTAAATCAAGACAAAGCAATAGTCAAGTCATTACCTTTTCTCTAACATTATTAGTTTATGGTTTGCTCTATTGTCAGGGGTTAAATGTATAGTCTTTTTTTATGATATTTGATGTTAATTTAACACCAATTCAGTACTTAATTGTTAAATTTATGTCTTATTATGTTTACTTTATAGGATGGAGCTTGAAGATGAAGATTGAAGCAAATACTTGAAGAATTCACCTTAATTATGTCCATTAACGGCACCTTCAAATGGTGCCATTAAAGGAAGAATAAGGTGCCATTTAATAGGTGTAGAATTCGAAAACTAACGGCACCCTCTCAAGGTGTCGTTATATGGAGGCAGGGTGCCGTTGATCACTATAGTCAACAATTTCAACTCCAAATCTCCAAGATGATGGCTCTAGTGTGTCTCTAATTAATTCTCCTATCTCCTAGCACATGAGGGAGTCTCTAGAGTCTGCATACAACTAAGAAGAACAAAGAAACACATAATTAACTTGTAGATTTGAGATCTAACTCCTAGATAGATCTTAGATAGTTTAGGCTTCAAACACTTGTAATTCAAGTTTTAGAGCGTATTCTGAGTTGCTTTTTGTTGGAGAACATTACTGAGACATATATTTGGGTTTCTAAACCATCATAGGGGATTTTCCAACTCAGTTCATTACTTATATTCTCTTATTTTTCAGATTAATCAAAGTTCATGTTCTTATGTGTATATTCTTGAATGTTATTTCATTTCCTTACTAGATCTTGTGGATTTTGAAGCTGTGTTGATGTCCAGATCAAGTTAAAAAGTTCAAGACTTGTCCAGAAGCTTTCTAACATGTTTTGTAACTTCTAAACTACTTATTTAGGCTTATATTTGTAGATCTATCAAAGTATGTTACTTAAGATGCATGTTTTATGTGCTTTGATGATTATGTATGCTTAATTCCATTTTTCAGCTTTGAATCTATGTTTTAATGTTTTAGGAGAGTTTGATTACATGTAATAAGGTCTGATTTTGGTTATTGACGATCTTAAAGTTTTGATTTTGGCCTGATCAACTAAGATTAGAGTGAAAGATAATCTAGGATTCGAAAAATCTACCTAGATTGTTGGAAAATTCAATAAACAACATAAATCAATCTTTGCATAACCAAAAATAGATTATTTGTGAGAGTTAGACATATAAGATTAAAAGTCTATAACTCACCTTCTTGAAATTAAAGCCCATTGGCTAGATTTAAAACATAACCAAACTTTAAACTAAGTTAAATGGAGAAAAGGCATAAGTCTTAACCATAGCTTTGTATTAAATTGGTGAAGGAACTTTAATCTGCCTTTGAATGTATTTTTAAGCTCATTGAATTCATTAATCACTTATCCAAAGCTGGATTCCACAATGTTAATATTTTCAGTAATTTTACAAATCATTTTATAATTCAAAATTGCAAAGGTTTAAAGCATAACGAAGATAGTTCTTTAATTTTATCTTTTCGTCTTTTAATCAATTAATTTAGAATTTCCTAGATAATTGTAATATAATTAATTTGGTAATTAACTTAAGACTTCCATGAATTTTCCCTGTGGGTTCGACACTCGGAGTCTTAAAATTACTCCACTTTATTACTTGTTCAATAGATGCACTTGCCTAAAAAGTCCGTTGGTTTCAAATTAAATCATTTCAAAACACCCGCCATTTTTAAAGTCACCTAACCAACGCAACAAGGATTAGAAGGGTGCTATTGCCATAGATTCAGTGACTGTCTTACAAGCTTAGATGTCAGTATTGGCTAAATAATTAAGTAGCTTATAGGCTACTTCATCACAATCGTTTAAAGTAGTACAATATGGATGTGAGTTGTGTGTTCAGGAGAGTTATGTAATTATAGAGTGCTTTTTGATGGCTAGCAGTGAGAGAGTAGGTGCACTACATAGGAGTATCGCAAGATAGGCTAGGTAATAACCCTCAGTACTTATAATCTGAGGTGAAAAAACCACCCAAAATTTTCTTAGACTAATAATGCAGGTAGCAATATGAGAGTATAAGGGCCACCAAGCTTTTAACATGATAAGTTAGGAGCACTAGAATTAAAGATGGATAAGTTAATGGATGTATTGAATTCCAAGTTCACGAGCCAAGATGAAAACCAGAAAAGGATGGACGAAAGCTCCAAGGAGGACAACCAAGAAAATTAAGAAGAAAAGAAGGAGGAGAAGCCTTATATGCCACCACAACTGTACAAGCCCAAGATTCCTAATAGGATGAAACCTACCAAATATTTTTCATTAGCTATCAAATAATAAAATACCTAATCAAACCTAACTATATACCTCAGGCAAGTTATGGTCAGTCCCACAGAAAAATGGTTGAGTTTAGAAGTTATTTCTAAGGTTGTTCTAAAAGAAAAAGAAAAAGAAAACAACCCATGGATGCGAAGAAATTAAAACTAGATATAAAGACAATTAACAAACACAAAACAAATAGAAAAACACATAAAAGAAATAAACATAAGACAATCAAAGAAAGCTAGGCAGAAGATATATTTAGAATTTTATACTTATAATTGACCTCAAAATAAATAAATTGTGATTGGTCTAGGATGCTAGCCTATAGGTTTAAACAAGCTCTCAATCCTTCTATTCCACCTATTTTAGATAAATCTAACAAGTTTTGAAAATATCTGTAACTGCCCAATAACCTAGAACAAGCTCTCTAGGTTTAATGGCGAAGTAGCATTAAGAACTAAGGAATAACTAACTTAAGCCATGATCTCGTAAGCTCGGATTGTGTAACTTAGAGAATTGGAATCCTAGGCTAAGTAGATTAAGTTCACTAACTAATTTGATTAGCCTATTATTACCTATAGAAATCGCTAGGACTATTATATATCATAAGTTCATTCCTAGCAGTTGAACTACAAATTATACCTAGGATGACCAATCCTATAAATTAATCCCTAATTCATGTCATTCAATCGAAATTCCAACTCATGTTGACTTAAATCACAATGCCCAATTAATTCCTAATCAATTCTCACAATTATTAAGCTAAATTTCCATCAATAACTTCCAAACCAATTACAACCTAAGCTAACATCATAAAATTAATTAAAACAGAAAATAAACTAACAATAACCATAATAGAAATAATAAAAAGGACTAGTAATTAAAAGAAAAACCATAGATTAACCAAATAACAAAGGTTCAACACAAATTTTTAAGAAAACTTAAGCTAAATACAAAATAAAGAAACAAAAATACAAGAATAATAAATAAATACTAAGAATAACAAGTAAACAAGAAATAAAATGTAGCAAAATAAAGAACAAGCTAGAACTAAGAAGAAAAACTATAAAACCCTAAGAAAACTAAAGGAAGAGAATCTTTATCTATGGAGAGCTTTTTAAAAGCTTGTCTTGCTTGCCCTAAAACGAAACATTACTGTCTTTCCTTATGGCTTAAGCTTGTTTTGCCCTTTTTTTTCTTTAAAACCATATGCTACCTCCTATAAAACGTTCAAGGCTTTTGTTTTTGCTTTTCTTTTCTATTTTCAAACGTTTTTGGCTCTTTCATTTTTAATTCTTGATGTGGCATCTACCAAAAGCTTCGTTAAGTTTTAATGACCTTTTTGTCTCCAACCTTGCCAAACTATTGGACAAGGCCACTTGTCACAAGGAAAGCTCTAAGTTTTCTTTGTTAAAAAATTTTCTTGAATAAATGTTTCTTGCTCATCTCTATAAAATGTTTCTTGTCTTTAGCATATGACTTAAGAGAATAAGTTAGGTTTCCTTTCATTTAAAGCTTCCTCTCTATTTACAAATGTTCTCTTGCCAAAGACTTCCTATCCTGGTGAAAAATGTAGTTGGTTCCCTTCTAAAAAGCTTAAAGCTTTAAACCTACTTGCTTCTCTCATGGTATAATGCTCTTCTCGTTGAGCCCCTTTTTCCTTAGTCTATAGGGACAAAATGTAAGACTGGTGTCAACAGTTCATCAACGAAGAAAGGACTCGAAGCAAGATCTTGGAACAAGTTCGACAAAGAATCTAAAAATCTTGTTAGTATTCTCTATCTAATGAATGGGAGTTTGTTTTAAAATCGTCCATCCTGCAACCACCCCTGAGTATATGCTTCAACATGAATTACACAAGGGTATATTGATACAATAGAAACCTCTGGTAAAATGCCTGCCCATAACCCAATGAATAAAGTACATTATATAGTCCGTTTGAGGAATTGGCAACATACCCATTCAGTAACTTTAGCATTGGATGTTCCACTCAAAAGGGGACTATCAGGTCGAGTGAATTCAATAATAGATGTCTGTTAGCATTCTAGCCTTTTGTTGTCTTACAAGAAAATGACTCTTGTCATCCACTAAACAAAGGAATGCTTTTTTTCTTAAACATTTCTCTATGCTCCTTGAAACTAACTCCTTTCCCTGAATCACATTTGGCCTTAGAAGCATTTGTTCTTATTACATTGAGTTGCATTTTTTCCATCTTTTGAAAGCTAACTTATGCCAAGCTCCTCTCTTTTTATTTATATGCTTATTTTATAATGTGTTTTGCTCCAACTTGCTTTAAATCACTTCTATTCTTTTTTTCTTTTTTTAATATATTTGTGTCTTATAATTAAATCTACATGGAAACATAATATGATCACAAAATAAGCAGTTAAACACAAAGATAGGATTGAAATCACATTACAATGCATAAGAAAATATAAGATAATTCAATCGTATCAAATACCCCCACACTCAAACTATTGCCTGTCCTCAAGTAATAATTTAAATGCTTCACTCAAACAATTCCAATCAAGAGTTAATAGCTAACCAAGCACAACAAAAATCAATCACTGCTTTTAATCTAATTCACAAATTTCAATTCTATAATGATAAAAAAACAAGTTAATCTTAAGAAAACACACAGTTAGTCAAAAAGTAACATAATATGCATAATATCCAACATTCAAGCCATTTAGCATAGGTTATCACACAATCTAATCAAAGATACTGAAAATAAACAAATACAAATGAAAACATGATACAAATGGAGATTGTTTGATAGGTAATCTAATTTTTTTTACGTAAAGGTAAACACTTGTTATGAATACTCTCAGTTACTAGGTTCGATCACCATCTTCAAATGACTAAAAGCACTACTTTTAACTTTAACCTTACATTGGGTTGAAGCTGGCAGAGAGAAAATTGCCCAATTCAACCAGCAACAAAAAAGAATAAAGATGCTTCTTATTCAACAACATAACATAGAGATGCTTTCATCAACTAACATCAATAACACTTTTCTTTTTTATTTATTTTTCTTTTTCTTCTTTTTCTTCCTTTTTTTTCCTTTTTTCCTTTTTCTCTTTTGTTTCTTTTTTTTTTGTTCTTTTCTTTTCTTTTGACACTTGATTCTAAACTTCCCATTTCACATTCATACTACAAACCATACAAAGTAAAATTAAACATTAAATATTATACAAATGGGCTACTAAACATATGCAAAGCACTTAAAAGAAAAGGAAAATTGAAAAAGAGTTAGCATCATTTCAAAAGTTGAACAAAGATCCTCAAATTAAAAAAATCAATTTCCTTCAAGTACCACAATTAACTATTAACTAAAGACCAAATTCAATTAAGGTACCACATCCAAACCATCACCATCAAACTCATAATAATTCAAGTGTGTAAAAATTTTCAAATTCTTGCCCTACCACCACACTTAAATGAGACATTATCCATATTGTCCTAAAATTAATAAAAAATAAAGGGTATGGAACAAGAATACTCCCCTGTAATTAAGGAAATCCATGAAGTTCATAAGAGAGATCGCAACTCCTACTTTTTCTTTCACTTGGCTTCCTACAAAACAAACAAAGAAAATAAAAGCACTTAAATACAAAGCAACTAAAGAACTAACTAATAAAAAGAAAAGACACAATAACTTTATTAAACGGTTGGGTTACCTCCCAACAAATGCTTAGTTAAGGTCATAAGCTTAACCCCTACTATGTACACTATCAGGTGTCAAATGGCAGCTTGAGCCCAACAAGAAACATGTTCTAATTTAAAGATGAGACTGGACTAGCTTCCCTCGAAGGCTCAAAAGCAACACGATGTTCTAAAGCTTCAGGAAGGTGGAACCGCATTGTGTTGCCAGCATACCCCAATGTCCACTCTCCTTTTTGGACATCACCCTTATCCTAGAATGTTCTCTGTAATAAGATCGCCAAAGGGTGTGGAGACTCTTCATCCTCTTTCCATCACCGACCTCTAATTTAGTTGCCTACAAATTTTCCAAAAGCTTCACTTTTTGCGGCTCTTGTTTGCGCATCTTCTCTTCTTCTTCCTTTTTCTTCAAACTATTGAGAAAAGAAAGTGAAATTCGGTTAGCAATAACATGAAATGTATCACTTACCTTAGGAGGTTGCACACCCTCCTTATTTTCCTGGGTTAGTGGCTATTCCTGTCCTAATTGGTCTTGCTCTTACTTTATTGCTTTTAGGTGCTCCCATTATTCTCCACTCTCTAATGGAATAGTGCACATCTCCTCAGCATCGCTCTCCTCTTAGCTAAGAATGCTTGTAGACATTTGGGCTTCTATGCCCTGAGCCACCTCTAGTAAGTGACTCAATTGTTCTTCCAAGGTCTTTAAGCTGCTCCTTGTTTCCAGTTGGAATTAAAGAGTGCTTATAACTAAGCTAGTTACGATCTCCTTCAAGGGCATCCCATTAACTTGTGGTGGTGATGGTGGAGGTAGAGGTGGAGGTTGAAAGTGTGTCTGCTCTTGGCAGTAGCTTGGTGGAAAATCAAACCTGTGCTACATATCCTGCAAAATAGGACACGAACAAAAGGATAACCCAAAAAAGAGCAAACCTCATATATCTTAGCTTGTTTTTCATTCATTGGTACTGACATGACTAAGGGTGTGAAATTCTTCACTTGATGCTCTAAATTGGAAGTAGCAAGATATATTTAATTCATCATTCCTACTTTACCGGTCTTCGTAAAAACTAGGCTAAGAATAAGGCTAGGTGTACTTACAGAGCTCTAAATGTTAAAAAAATTGACAAGGTGCTAGAAAAAATGTGACGAGTCTACATATCAAATTTCATGACATTTTAAGGTCTTTAGACAAATATATAGGAAAAACAATTCGAGTAGAGCTGAATGCTAAAAAAGCTGACATGGCAGGATAATATGGATTAAAGTGTTTAATTTCATTTTTATGCTATTTTGGACATACAAAGACGTGAGGAAACCATATCAGCCATTATTCTGACCACAAGTAACATCTAAGCCAAAAATAGAGGGTTTTAAGAAGAGAAAATCACGAGGAGACTCAAGATTAAGGAGGCGAATCAAGATTCAACAAGTGTTGTTCTGATTTATAGTAAAAGGGCTATCATCATCATCATTAGTTTTGTATTTTCCTTTTCTTTGCTTTTGATATTTAATATGAATAGTTTTTTTTTGAACATGAATATGGATTATTAAATCTAGTTTAGGGATTGTTCTTGAATTTTGTGTCAAACTTTTACGATATTGATTTAATGTATAGTTGTTTGTGTTAATTATTAAGCCTATAATCACCTTGAATCAAGAGATTGTTTTGATTTATTTGAGTTAGGATGCGTAATGAGAGTTTGTAGATTAACAAACGAACAATTAACTAATTAATAGGTGATTGAAGAGAGATCTTAATTACTTGTTAATTGTCCTTAGGATTGCTTCAAATCCAATTTCATGTATAGGAGTAGTATTGTGAACTGAGAGGTTATAATTCAGTTTGTAAGTATTTCAATTGGGATTAATTGATTAGATCTCGAGAGAGGGTAATCAAAGGATATCTAGGATCAATCATAATTAAATCCATAGGGTAAGAGGAACATAAACAAGGATAGAACAATCCCTAAGTCTCTATTATTGAGTATCTTCTTTGTTTTGCTTTCTTCTACTATTAAATTCATTCAAGTTTCGTTAGTTTAGTTTAATTATCAGTTTTTATACTCTCTTTTTTTACCTTAAACAAAGTTCAATTTAGATTTTTAGGTTTCTACAATCAATCCTTGTGGGATTGATATCAACTATAATATAAGTTATGACTTGTATACTTGCAATGCATCTAAAACTAGCAAACAAACCTATTATTTTGGCTAAGTTTACACCTAACCCAAACATTTTATGTAAGCCTATCTCTAGGTCCCCATGCAAGATGCATTGTCTATAGGGTGATAGAAAGCATCTATTTGATTCTCAATCCAAACATACACAATAAAGCATTGGAATTAAAGTTTATGTTTGCATGAAATTCAGTAACCAATGTCATTAATATCCATAAACGATCTTAACATAAAATTTGGCAATCCAATGTTAAATCAAGAATAAAAAAGAATATTACATCCTAGAGTTCAAAAAAACTTAGATCCTATGAAAAGATTAGTTCCATAACATCATACAAATCACACAAACAATTATAAAGAGGAAAGAAATAGAAAAGCTCATAATATAAGGTCTTGAATCCTATGACCCTCGCTAATTAATGTGTGAAATCCTATCATAGATTTTTAGATTGATACATTGAATTATTTATTGTACTTCAATATTTTGTAAACCCTTCAGAAATAACTTAGGACTGTTATTTATCTCTTGGCAGATACTTAGAGAGGTCTAAATGTAAGAGGATGCTCTAAAATAACCTTAAAAGGTTATTTATGTAGGATTTTCCCACCGTATCTATAGCCGTGGATCTTTTTAGATCCTTGTGTTGCCTAGCTTGCTCCTCTTTTTGTGTCTCCACCATAATTTCTCCTTTTCTCATCCTTTATTCATAAGGTTTGATGTGGCAGTTCCTAACTTGATATTCTTGCGTATCAAATCAATACCGTATCTCTTCCAACTCCTAAACTAAATCCAATTGCTCTTGTAAGCCCTATAAAACATGATCAAACATAGAAATCATATAAGCAACATCTTATTTAAAGAATTAAATCAATATGCATATAAATCACATGAAAGTTTCCTTCAAACTCAAGATTATCACCATACATCCATGCCTAAAATATATATAGATTGGGAGTTATAGTTGTCACTGTAAATATTCTTAATGATCTATAATATGCTTAAAATTTAAACAAATCTTAAAAGTTTCACGTATATGATATCACTATATAATAATCTTTGTAGCTAAGAACCAAATGATGATCATCAAGAAGCATAATAAATTTATTCATAATACATAAAAATACAAAATGGATATAGAGAAAAATTTTAATGATCTCTAAATTATATTGTAAAGTGACTTCCATACACCTATACTAGATACATGTCTCTAAAAAATAATAGGGTGAAATCCCTTTGTTAGAGGATTATCCAACATATACTTTGTTGAAATATGCTTCATGGTAGTGCCACATTTTTATGTGAATTCCTTTGTAATCAAATTATTGACCTCAAAATTTGTAGATCCTATGATATTCTTATTGTTATTATTAAACAACATTGTAGAAATATTATCATATTACAATTGAACGGATGTAGCTATTGAATCGATCACAGACAATTCTAAAACTGAATTTTTTTAGTTTACTACTTATGAAGAATCCCCACCATATTTAATAAACCTAGTATATATCGAAGAGGATATAGGTCTCTTCAAGAAATTGCTTTGTCTACAAATATGAAAATATAGCTTGATATAGACTTTCTATATCTAAATACATTGCAAAATCTGAATCTGTATACCTTATCAAATCTAAATTCTCAACTTTTATATATGTCAACATATAAACTTAGTAGCATAAAGATATATCTAAACTTGTTTGGCTGCATTTGAGTTGTCTATACCTATGTTAGAAAGATATCTACCTAACTATCTAACTGTGAATGCAATTTTAAATCTAGTACATTCTTGAGCATACATCAGACGCATACATCAGACTACCAACTACATTAGAATATGGAACATAATTTATGGCTTGCTTTCAACTTTATTCATTGTAAATTATGTCAAAGTTAGCTTCTCTCTCTGGGAGATTGATATAGCATAAGTTTTATAATTATCTATATTAAACCTTTTCAACACTCACTATATACATACCTTTTTTTAGAGATCTAACAAGTTTTGAGGATTATCCTAATAAATCTAAAAAACTAGGATAAGAGATGATTAAAAAAATCCTTAGACAATAATTGATTGAAATTAAGAAATATAACTAAATCATTCTATTTAAGCAAGATATCGTCTACATACAACATTAGAAATATAAACTTGATCTCCTTGATACTATAATATAAGCAACTCTTAATCTTATTTTTAATAAAATCAAATATGGTAGTTGCTTAATCCAAATTTGGGTTCCATAAATAAGAAACTTGATTCAATATGTATATTGATTTCTTTAATTTACAAACTAGATGATCTAACCCTTTAATTTGTATCATATAAACTTCCTTATAAAGTTATCCATTTAGAAAATCATTTTTAACATCCATATATTGTAGCTCAAAATTATAAGGAGACATCAATGCCATAATCCAATACATCTTTTGAAAATCAGAGGAAAAAATGACATTAAAGTTTATCCCCTCCTCTGACTGAAACCCTTGGTAACTAAACTGGCCTTAAACCACTTAACTTTGCCTTAGGAGTCCCTTTTGATATTATAAATCCATTTACATCCAGTAGGTTTAGAATTATGAGGTAAATCAATAAGTTCCAATACTTGAACATGCTTTATGGACTATACCTCTTCCCTTATTACATTCCACCATAAATCTACATGAGCACCAAAAATAGCTTTTGTAAAGGTAATTGGATCAACCATATGTTGTATACTATAGTCACTCTCTCTAAGATGAACTATGTAATCAGATGAAGCCTTGAGTCTCTTTAACCTATTGGATCTTCTTAATGTAAGTTGTTTAATGAGACTCATCATGTGTTTAAATTGGTTCTTAGTTCTCTATTGGAATAGCATGATGGATAGGATCCATTAATCCTAGCTTTATGAATGACCTTAGCTATATGGGTGAAGGATAAAAAACTATAATAGTTTGAACATTGTTTTCATTAGAATTATATGGTTTAAAAATATAATCAATCACATCAAATTTTAAAAAGTGAACAATTTGTGATCCTATAATTCTGGATTCATTCTCTCTATAATAAAATATGTAATTTTTAGAATAGTTTGGACATCCTACAAAATAATAGTGAGTGGATTTATGATGCAATTTACTCTTAGAAGGATTATATAGTTGTACCTTAATAACGAGGCCCCAAACATAAAGATGGGTGTGAAATGGTTATCACCCTTTCCATAACTTAAATTGTGTTAGATGAGAACTCTTAACCTTTTTCTCCTTATGTTTATCTACTTACTAACTTTTTTTTATAGGTACATGTTGTATATTAGTCAATTCCATAAAGGCTACTTAAGGATTAGGAAATCAAACTTTGAAAAATAGGATAAACTTAGATCTAGCTACATTTTTTGATTGGAGATAAACCATGATTTGACTGTCAGGGAATAGAGTGATCAAGATAACAAAGTAACCGGTGGAAACTAAAAATGAAAGGATAAAAGAAAAACAAAAGGAAAGGAGGTGAGGCAGAAATCATTACAAAAAATTCCTAAGGAAGAATATGATACTAAATGGAAGTGAAAGAGATAGACTTTGTGAGTTGATGGCCTAAGTTAATTATTCCTTATTGCCTAATGCTTTTTTGCTATTAAACTTAATAAGCTTATTTAAGGTTATAGTAAAGTTAGGATATTTCTAGAGTTTGTTAGATTTGCCTACTTTATAGGAACTGATCATTAAAGAGTTTATTCAGATCCATACGCTAACATCTTAGCTAAAGTCTCATTTATTTAGATTCAAGGATCGATAATTATCCCAGAATCTTGATGATTCCTTTAGCCAATTTCTTCGATATTATTATTAATTAGTCATCTTTGGCATTGTTTTTACCTTTTTAGTTGCATTAGATAGGGATATATTTTATGAATTTTTCATATGAGTTTCAATGTCATTTCATCCCTATTTTGATGATTAAATTCTTGATTTATGTTTTTGTTAAGTTTACATGCAGATTTGACCTTCGGATAAAAAATACAAGTTGAAAGGGTTAAGTTTTGAGCATAATTGGAGAAACATTAGAAATATTAGAGGGGGAATAAATTTGAGGACTTCTAGCATCATTTATGAGGTTCCTAACTAAATTTCAAGGCCATATGACAAGCTAAAAAGGATTCATTGAGGAAAGAACAAGAAAAGCTTAGTTGAACACCAGATTTGGAATATGTAATTTTTGTGATGCATTAGATGACATTTTAAAGCTCATATTGCTATGAAATTTTTGGGGTGCAAGATGATAATGTGACCAATCTACATATCAAATTTCATGGCTATTGGACGTGTATAAAAGGAGTTAGAGCAGAAAAAGCAAAGAGGGGTAGAAGTTGTCATTTTTTGGGACTTAAAAGAAAATTGTAAAACAAAGTCATTTTTGTTATTTTTAGGGGAAAACTTAACAAAATTGCTCCCAAAACGTCCCTAACCCTAAAGAGAACCTATAAAAGGGAAAATAGGGAGAAAATATTTTAGTTTTGGCTTCCACTTGTGTATCCTTTTATCTTGTATTTTCTTTACATTTTGATGCATTTTTGTTATTCTTTTAATCTCTTTTCATGCTCAATCTTAGATAAAGTAATTTAGGTGATGAATCTAGGTTTTTTTTTATGTTTCTACTATAGTTTTTCCATTTTATTTCAATTTATTTTTTATTTCATTTGGATTTTGTTAAATATGTGTGGAATGCTTGGTTTTCTTTAACATAATGTTGTTTCTTTAATTTTCCAACCTTGTTTCTCTTATTTGCTTTATGATTTATGTATTTCTTTTCTATTTTCCTTTAATTTCATATTTTTTGTTGTTTTCATTATGTTATCTTAGTTTTAAGTGGGATTGAAGGTATTAGATGGATTTATGGATAATAATTGTGAGAATTGGAATGAGTTTTGAATGAGCATTGTGATTCATGCTAGGATTAAGTTGAAATTCGAAATTAATGTTATGAATTAGGGATTTATTCATAAGATTGTCTATCCCAGGTGTAATTTCTAGTTCAATTGTTAGGATTTAACTTTTGATCCGTAATTGTTATTAACAAACTCCTTAAGTGGCGATATGTTAATTAATTTTATAGGTAAACTTAATCAGTTAGTTTAGGATTAAAAATCTTAAGGCTACATGATCCGAGCTTGTGAGATCATAGCCTTAGTTAGTCGTAGCCTTAGTTAGTCATTCCCTAATTCTTAATGATGTCACGTCACTAAATTTAAATAACTTGTTTTATGTTGTCATGTGATTAGGGGTAAGTTTTCTATCATATATGACTTATCTAGAAATAGAGGAATTTAGGATGCAACAGCTTGTTTGTGGTTATAGGCTAGGCGTAGCATAATTTATATTTTTGATGATCGATTATAGTTCATGAATCTAAATAATATCTTCAGCCTAGATTTTAGTCTTTGTTATTTACTTTCTTTGTTGGTTCGCTTTAATTTTTTAATTATCTTTTTGTTTATTTAATTCTTTCACATCTAGGACTTTTCTTTTATTTTCTTTTTCTTTTATGCTACATTATAGAAGAAAAACACAACTTTTTCTATATGGGATCGATCCTAACTGGCTCTTCTACATAGATAGTTATTTAGTTAGGTAAATTTATTATTTGTTTATCTGCGACAAACTCACCAGAAGTGGATCCACAACTTAACAGATTTATGGACATGTTTGGTAGAAACAAGGAATACCGTTATGCTTAAAATCAGTCACTTGTGCTCATGATAGCACTCAGAACTTTCCACTTTAG
>JAOXYD010008185.1:0-15295 GCA_028565735.1 Pinacopodium congolense | reverse complement strand
AATTTAGTTAAAATCATAAATATAAATATCAAAATAATTTAGTTAAAATAATTTGATATGTTAAATGTATAATTTATATGAAGATATGTGGATATGGGGGTATTACAGGCATTATATTAAAAATATAAGGACAAAAGAGACTAAAAATAGGCTCATTAATTGTTATTAATTGCTCTGAAACATCTACTTGAAAAAGCCATTTCAGAGGCTTTTTTTAGAAATTTCAAATTTAAGTTTCTTAAAAAGCTGTATTTTGACTGTTAAAAAAGCCATATCTATTAAAGAAGCGTTTTTTAATTCTACAGCCAAATACCTATTTTTTTTAAAAGGCTTTTATAGTGAAAAAAGTACTTATTAACCTCTCAAAAGTTCAACCAAATAGACATCTAGTGAGGTATGTTCTACTGTAATGTGGTAGAAACTTAGAATTCAATAATAATCACAAAAATTATTTTTAAACAGGATTATGACATATATATATATATATATAACAACATAAAAATCACGTACATACTTAGATTATTATTTGTAATTCTACTGTTAAAGGATTTAAAAATCTTTTGCAAAGAATCTACAATCTACTTTTGATGATTCAAATTTATCTTCTCATCTTTTGAATATAAGAGTTTTATATGTTTTAAATTCAAAATTCAACCCTTATATGTGTATGTGTGTCATTCATCACAACACCGGGGTGAATATTTCTTTCGGTTGAATGTTTTTTAATTTTATATTTTATATTTTGAGAATTATCATTTATCCCTTATGATATTGTTTTACTATCATATTTATCATATTTTTATCTAAAACGAGGTTATATTGAAATTCATATATGATTAAGAAAATTAATGCAATATGATAAAAAGAGTTATATGATTATTAAATAATTGTTTTCAAAAAATAAGAATTTAAATGAGCAAAAGTCAAATTACAAATGATCCAATATAATTAACCAAAAAAAAAAAATCGTGTGAAACAACCAGTCCATACTAGTGGTTAGAGTACCATTTCGTATCGGCCAATGCATATCGATCAAAAAACAATAATTCAAGTTGTTATTCCATTTCATGGTTTAATCAGTCAAAATTGACCATTTTCAGTTGGTAGTGACTGATATCGGTCAAAAACATAAATACTGATAGGTAGTAGGGTTAAATTGCAAAAATAAAAATTTTTAAGAACTAAATTGAAAGTGTGCACTTTTTTAATTACACGTTAGTCAACTAGTGTATATACCAGTCCACTAATAAATGGTTGACTCATGTGTAAAGTTAATTTTTAAAATTTTCTAATATTATTATAATGGGAATATTAAGGTTTAACCCTAAAATATTTAAATAATGTTTCTAAAACCATAATTGAGTGAAATTTGATGCAATTGACTTAAAATAAATGAGATAAATATGGTTTTATTATCTCATATGTTTATTTAATATTGTATATTTGCATGATTTACCACTTTTAAGATATTTATGTTGTGAATATTTTAAAAAAGGTTATTGATAATGTATAACATTTCTAAAATACGTTATCAATAACCTTTAGTGAGCAGGCGCATGAAGATTTTACACCATGCAATGGTAAATTTGTCAAAAGTGCATATCTATGCAAACAAAAAGGAAATGATGAAAACATGTAGGTATATCCCTTATACTTGTAGAATTGCTGAAATGATAATAAGATTGTAGTAATCATAGTAGCCTTTGTAGTTGATATTTGGACTCTTTTTCTTGCATCTCCGAGAATGTCTCTAATTTTATATTTAGTTATTCTTCCAACAAGTATTAAACTTATATAAATTTTGAAATGTACATAAAGATATTTGATGAAGGATAACCATTTCTTGAGTGATCTGTAGACTCATAAGTGATATAATAAAAAAGAGTTGATGGTATATACTCTAAAAAGCTTTTATGTAGAGATTTATAACATGCTTATAGGTGTTTTATGATACATTAGATGATAATGCTCATTACGTATAATGTTTATAACTTATAGTACCATTGATATCCTATATTTTTGTTGATAACATATACTATATATTTTACAATTTTTTCTCTATAAATGACAACAATGTCATCATTAAAACCTTGAATGATTTTAATTTTAAGAAATGGTAACAAAATGTGGAATTTACCTTGAAGATAGCAAGCATAAATATAAACATGGTTAAAGCAAAGCCTTCCATTCCCACACTTGTCATTATAGAAGACAAAAAAAATAGCCTATCAAAAGATCTATATTTGACCATTTGCTAAGTGAACTACATAAGACAACCATAGTAAAGGACTTTTTCAATAATGTTTCTCAATAGTATAAAGTTTCTTCCAATTTTGAAATTGGAACTATTTTGAAATAATTGGATTTTATGAGATATATTAGGGGTTGAGGGAGTAAACTAATTATCATCAAGATGGTTATTAATAGAATAAACTTAAAGGCTTGAATATAATAATTCATGATGCTTATATTGCTCACCAAGCTGTGAGCACACTTACTTCAACGTTTAACATTCATGTAACTACATATAAGACACAAGATAAAGCCTAGGAAATTAATTCCTACACTAGTCCTTATGTAACAAAGGAAAAACAAAACCTTAATGACCATAAGAATCATAACCCAAAACTAAAAATAAAAAAAAAGAAAAATAAAAGGTAAAGTTTCTAAAATTCCTCCATATAAAGTTCCAAGTTAAAAAAGTGGAGTGAGCAGTCCTGTAAACATCATAAAGAAAATGAAATGTTCCTTTTGTAAGAAGAAAGGTTATAAAAATAGAATTGCATAAGGCACAAGAAGAAAAACAAGAAGAATCAGGTAACTCTTATACTTTTGTCGTTCATAAATTCAACGTCATTATTGCTGCATCAACTTCCTAATAGTTAGATAATGGAGTTTCTAATCTTTTTTTTTCCACCAAATGGAGATTCATTTCAAGGAGACAATAAATTAAGGATAAGCTTAAAATTGATGGTAGCCAAGAAGTGGATGTATATTCTATAGGAGTTATTTGTTTAAATCTTGATACTGAGTTTAAACTTGTTTTATATAATGTGTTTTAATTTTCGTCTTTTACATGGAATTTTATCTTTATGTCAATTTTGAATAAACAATGTTATTGTTTTATGATAAAAAAAGTTTAGTGTACATTTATGTTTTGAAGCAAAACATAATGATACAACCTTCTTTTTATATAATTTACATAGAATATGTATAATTCCTAATAATTTTTATATTTCTTTGTATATTACTGAAAAGGTTGTTAAAGCTTGTTAGTAAACACTTCTTACAAATATTTCTCAAAAAAGAAGAAGAAGAAGACTTCTTAGAATAGTTGTTTTAGCATAAAAGATTAAGTCCGATTTTTAAAGAAAGAATTAAAAGATTGATAAGTAACAAAATTCTTTCAACTCTTGGTTTTAGTGATCTAGAGACGTATTGATTTTTGCAAAGGCAACTTGACCGAAATAGAGAAAAGAGTTCAACTTATAATTCTAATTTTTAAAGATTTCATACTAATATTTGTAATTCTTATTCATCCATTATTTTTAAATTCATATATTTTGTAACTTTTATTGAGGATTTTTCTTAATATGGATATATTTTTAAGTTTAATATTTTTTTTAATTAAAATTGAGAACCAATTGGAATAATCAATCAAAATTGTCAGGTTTGTTCGTAAAGGTGCTTATTATGGCAAACATAGCTCTTTTTTTTCATAAGAAAAAGATTTTTTTTTACAAATATATGGCAACTTGTGAAATAGTAGTATAGTTTAATATATTAGGTAGTTTTTAAAAAAAATGGCGTGGCCAAAAGGCAAATCACATATTAAAAGATAGGATGAAGAGTATTTAGAGTATGACTAACCTTCTAGATTACCTTTACAGCGAGACTATTAAGATTGGTTTGTATATCCTACACAAAGTCTCAAGTAAATAAATGCCCAAAATACGATTTGAATTGCTAAAAGGTAGGAAACCAAGTCACACTCATATTTTGGATTTGGATGCCTCATTGAGATATATCTTTATTATCCTTATGATAATAAATTGCGTTCACATTTTATTCATCACTATCTTGTAAGTTTTCTAGACCAAATTATATTGCGAAGGAGGATTTAAAATTATAGATTTAAAAATAGCTATGTTTCTAGAATATAAAGTGTTGTGTGAGGATGGTCCACCTCATATTTTAGAATATAGAACAGTACATATTATTAGTTTCATATCCTTCATTTAATGAAGTTAGTTGATTTTATACTTGATTCCATTCTGGTATAAAACTAAGAATCACTATAGATACAGGGAGAGTTTTTTTTTTTTACAAAGGATCATATTGAATAGATTAATTAAGAAAATATATTAGGGTGAGGGGGCTTACTATGTCATCTGATTTTATTATTTATCTTGGTAAGAATGACTATGATACTTGTTTTTTATCTAGTTGCTTTTTTTTAATGATGTTTCTAGTCCTTGTGCAAATCTATGTTGAAATGTAATAAGAGGTAAAAAGCAGTTCATGAAGCATAATAAAATATTCAAACTTATTGATTTACCTCACAATTCAAAAACAAGAAGCACCAGTTGACCAACAATTGATCGACCAGTCTCTATAATGGTAGGCTGATCTTAGTTTAAAAACAAGCACTAGTTGACTTTTTAAGGAATTGGTCAACCATTTAGCTTATAAAATTGATTCTAGAATGCATTACTCGTATAAAAACATTCCAAAACTTAATTATTCACTTATAAATCAATTTAAATAGGTTGAAAATCATTTCCTAAGTGAAATTGAATGCCAAGATATGACAATTAAGATAAAAAAAATACAAAATGTATTGGTTTATGACCAAATTAGCACATTTTGATAAGTTTTGATTTTAAACCAATCCAAACATTTCAAATTTATTTCTTTTACTACAAAATCATTGCGCACAAGTTTTAAAATATGCTTCAAGACTGTTTTAATAACTAAACTGATTTAATTGCCTTAAACTCAAAATTTGACCTCTTTAGTGAAAATTTATGTAACTTTAAATTTATAAAATATATGAATGCAAAATTTGAACCCTTAGGTTTTTGAACTTCAAGTAAGACTCACAATCAAGTTTAAAATATCTAACTAGTGGTCTTGGAGCTGCCATGGCACTTGTTCTTCCATTTCCTTCAAATTTAGCCTCCAAACTCAATCTTTTTCACTTTAAATAAACCACCAAATATACCAAACTTTAATCCTTACACCAAAAACTCAAATCATTAGTAGAGAATCATATTTTGTTATTATCAAAACCAAGATTTAAGCATAACTTAGTTCAATAGGGTATGTTCCTTTCGGAAAATGGTTTTATCAAAGGAAAGGTACATATAACTTTATTTACTAAGAATGATGAAAATTATATTTTAATTGTTCAAATATATGTGAATGATATTATATTTGATACTATTAATAAAGTTTTGTGTCAAGAATTTTCAAAGTGTATGAGTATAAAGTTCGAAATGAGCATGATAGGTATGATGAGTTAATCAAGTGCTTGGAATGGACTAAGCCAAACATCTAATTACTCCTATGAGAACATCTACTAAGTTAAAGGAGGATGAGGAAGATAAACTAGGTAAGGTCAAGCATTATCAAGGCATGATTGGAAGTTTCTTGTATTCAACTGCTAGTAGATTTGATATAATTTTTAATGTATATTTATGTAATAGGTTTCAAGTATGTCCTAAGGAATCACATTCATTAGCCGTGAAATGCATCTTTAGATATTTATGTGATACAATGAACTTAGATCTTGTATCCTATAAACATATTTTTATACTTATTTAGGTGTTCAGATGTGGATTATGTAGTAGCTTGCTAGATACGAAGAGTACATTTGAAATATATCAATTTTTAGGAAATGAATTAGTTCCATAGTTTAGTAAAAAATAAAATTAGGTAACTTTATCCATAGTAGAAGTCGAATACGTTGCCACGACTAGTTGTCATATACAAATCTTATAGCTTAAGCAATAATTTAGGGATTATAGGATTGAATTTAACAAGATATCTATTAGGTATGATAATACAAGTGAAATTTGCTTAACTTGAAATCCCATTAAACATTTTAAGATAAAGCATATAGAATTTAGATATCATTTTATTAGAGATCATATGCAAAATGGGGATATCAAATTAGAGTTTGTTGATATTATGCATCAACTAGTTGACATTTTACTAAAATAATGAATGATGATACGTTTTACATTATTAGAAGAGAGTTAAGCATGATAGATAGTAGTTTATTATGATACTTATTCATTTTCATTATGATATTTGTTTTTTTATAGTCTTATAATTTGCCTGTAAGTATATGTTTTTGCTTTTTAATGATTCTAAAAAAGGAGAGAATATAGGTGTGATATTATGTTTTAATTAGGGGGAGTAAGAATTTTAATGGACATAATGCATGAATTTTTTTTTTCTAGGGGGGAGGGGGGACATGATTTTTAGTTCATTTAGGTAAAGCTGGTAAATTTTAATTTTTTCGTAAAATTGTTTAAATTGTTGCTAAATTATGATTATTTTAGGTGGAGTAAGTAAAATTGAGGTTTTTCAAGTAGGCTTATATATATATAGTTATTTTGTTGTTTTGAGTATTGGAAAGTATGGTATTTGCTTTGATTGTATAGCTTACAATATCGTATGATTTTGTCATCATAAAAAGGAGAAAATTGTTGAACCAAGGCGGTTTCACCTTTTTTTAATGATAACAAAATATCTTGTTACTAGTGACTTAGTTGTGTTTGGTGTGATGGAAAGTTAGGTATGTTGAAGAAGTATTTAAAAGATGAGTTTCAAAATCTTGAAACTTAAGTGGAGAATATGATGATCAAATGAAAAAGACAACTCAAGTTTTAAGACCAAGTTAGAGTTTAAATATGTTTAATATTGAATTTTTTTATGTAAGTCTTGATCTTCCTATTGTGTTTAAAGGGCTCAATTAATGAATAATTGCATTTATGATTAGTTCATGCATGTGGTTGCATAATCAAGATAAATTATATGGGGAATGGTTTTAAAATAACCCTTTTGATGGATAAAAATATTTTTAAAGAAGTTTTTTTATGAGAGTTTGTGTTAAAGAAAGTTTTAGAAGTGTTGGAAATTGTTTTAGAGTAATTTGATTACATTTTTAGGGTGATTGAAAAAGTTTTAATAAAGTATTTTTAGCTTTTCCAAATGCATAATGGCACTATAACAATGGTGGTGAATAATGACACTATTGTTTGGAGATGAACGACACTATTATAAGGGGTTGTTAAAGTTTGAAACTACTGTCTAAAAGCTAATTTGCGATAAGAAAATAAATTTAATGAGTTTTAATTAATTCTAACAACTAGGAGGTTAAGTTTTCACTATAAATAGGTGTTTTTCATGGATGTTTTATGCATCCAAGAGTTGTATAAGACATTTACAAGTTAATTGAAGCTTAAAGAATATTGATGAACTGTTGTTGATTTTTATGTGGACTTTGGTGAAGTTTGTGAGTTTTATGCTTGTAACATCTTTAACATTGGTTGTCCTAAAGCTTTTGATCTGAATCCCTAAATTGGTTTTGAATCATTGAATTAAAGTTGATTATGACCTATGTAACATTACATTTTTGTTTCAGAAGAAAGAGCCATATAACTTAGGTATAGTAATCAAGCAAGGATACAAACTAATAAGTTATAGAAATATCTGGCATAGTAAAAAGACCTCATATATCACTATATTAAATGGAAAGGATGAGGAATTATTTTACTAGTAATAGGAAAAAAAATGCATGAGTGTATTTTATCAACTCACAAACATGACAATAACTTAGACACTTTGACTACTTGAAACAAACTAAGACACATGACTTTGAGAATCCTAAGAGATGACTTTTAAGAATTAAGTAAAAACAAATATAAATCGTTTCGACCTTTTAAAGATGAAGATAGTAAAGACCACCTCTCTCCTTAGTAAGGTCAATCCTTCTCGTTAAGCCCTAATCTTGAAAAACATAGTAATATAGGAAAAAAAAACACAACATAGCATTTAAGGTCAATAGTAATTTTTTGAACAGATGGAAGACTAGTTGAAAGTTCTGGAATATGAACAGCATCTTTAAGAATGATAGTGAGTGTAATATGCGCGCCCCAATTTTTGTTACAATAGCTAAAGTTTCATCATCAACAATATTCCTATCACTTGAGCATAGGTTATAAATATGAAATAGTTATGAAATAGGGTCATATGGCCTATGGCATCTAATTTAATTAATTATAAAATTGTATAAGATGTGTTAGAGGCATTCACGTAAAGGGGGAATGTATGTTTACTTGAAAGGGCTAACAAACATGCTTTAGAGGATTGCTCTTGAGAGTCCAATAAGGATCTTATTTTTTTCTATTTCCTTAATATTGAATACTAATGTCTTAAGTTTTCCTTAGTTTTATGTTGCTCCATCAAGTGTATTTGAGTTCTTTACTACTCCTTATTATTTCCCCACTCTCAGCTTTGTGGTTTTCCATTTAGTTTCCAGTGCTTGTCCTTCATTTAACTTGATTTATTGTAATAGGTGCACCATAAATGGTCTTTGTTTTCCTTTGGATGATTTTCTCTACTTATGCCTTTATCCACTTTGCTTTTGCCCTTCTTTTAATATCTAGAATTTACTTTATGATGGACTTGTCAATGGATTGTGATTCAAGCATAAAACTCCTCCTCTTTCTTCTGCTTAAACTAGTGAAATTGTCTTTTCTAGAGCAGGAGTATCTTTATTCAAATTTAATTACTTGAGCAACATTGTGAGCTTTTGAGTATGTGTGACACAAACTCCCGGGACTCCTTTACTGATCCAAGGAATATAAAAGTGTCACTAATCTTAGGATCTATGGAATCTTATAGCTAAGACATTATCATGGAGTCCTCTTCATCCCATACTTTAAACATTAGGTCGTCCCTTACTAACACATTGCTAAGAAGATGATTCAATCTACCTTTGCCTTTGAGATAGGTTTGGAAAAACTAAGACCATTTAAGATAATTATTTCTATAAAGCCTATATGAGGCTCGAATATTTTGCAAGTCTTTAATCTTATGCGCTGAGTTTGATTCTTTAGTGAAGTTGAAGTTATTAGTGGTCTTTGAAGTTGACATGATCAAGGGAGGAGAAAACATTTAAGTTAAGGAGACAGATATAACAATTAAGGCTACTAAGAAGAAAAATGAATGTAGTAGTAGTGAAAGTTCGAAAAATAAGAAATCTTAGCAATGAAGGTTGAATAGCATAAAGCTTTGATACTATGATAAAAAAAACAATATGCCAATCTTGTTCATTTGTAAAAACAAACCCGAATATATACAATATAGGGCTTAAGATTAAGAAAAAAATTAGGAACATAAAGCTATGATAAATCTATATAACCAATCAATTGTGGAAATATATCCTTAAATTAGAGACATAAACCCTTTCCCTTATAAGAGCAAAACTAGACTTGACTCAAACTAAAATGGTGCCATTAAGAGCCATCATTATGTTACTAATTTCACTTATAAGTAGAACAACACTTTTAGGAAGATGCCATTAATCACCACCATTGTGCTAGTAACTTCATTCAAATATAAAACAACATACTGAGAATAGTATAATGGCACCATTTACTCTATTTTTTAGGTTTTGGAATTTCAACTTCAAAATCTTCAACTAAGACTATTAGTATAACCTTAATATTGTTAATATTCTTAACATTCTTCTCATAACTCATATATATTGTATTTATATTCAAAACAATCAAAGATATTTATTAGAAAAAAGTAATTTCTATAATGGCTAGTGTCATTAGCTTTTTTTAATACTATTTTAACATCAACTAATATGTTTGTAAACTTATGATGTATATTTTTAAAAGACATTGATTAATTACATTGTTATTATAGTCGACTAATCTATCTAACACCCTAATATTGGTTACCTAAATCCCATATTTTTTTGACCAAATTTCTTAAAGTAAGTTTTTGAAAACTTATAAAGTTCTTTCAAACATAAAAATACACTCATTGAAAAAAAATTTCAAAATTGAAAATTTTTAATGCATTAAGAGAGTTTTTAAAAAACCTTCCCAAATTTTGTCTTGATTACAACAAAACATATGTATTGTTCCCTATATATAAGTGATTAAGTAATGATTAAACTCTTAATTCATTGAAATGACCACGATAAGGTTTGAAGAATGATTACAATGATTTCATTAAATCTTGATAAACTTGATTCCTATTTGTTTTTGGTTCTTCACATGAATTCCCTTAAAACTTTACTAAGTTGCACATATGCTTCACTTTACTCATTTTTTTATCCTTTAATTACTCAATTGATTTGGTTGGCTTCTGTTAATCCCTAATATTAACTAAGAAGGGTGAATTAGGTGTTAATAAATTAATAAATTATTACTACTTGAGGATTGCTCCTTAAGAAATTTCTAATGTCATAATGATATGGAATGACAATACAATTCAAAATCAATCACATAAATAAGTATAAAATAAAGAGTATTAGGAAAGAGAGTATACAAACTAATTTTAAATGCTTCGATACACAATCTTTGCCTATATTTACTCTCGAATTCTCTCTTAGATATTCATTATTCTCTTCTTTCAACTAGATAAAGAAGAACATCTTCATAAACAATCTTATCTCATGGGTAAAGAACAAACCTTACAATCTTTCTTAAATAGTATAAAGTAATCATATGCTTCAATTAAATAAATACAAAGCTACCTAAGAAAATTTTATATAAAAAATAATCAAATTAATTCTTTATTACTTAATATTAATACAAGAATGCATGGAAGCTATTTCAAGTGTGCTCTCACAACTCTCCATATTCATCAGTTAATACAACAACTATAAAACTATGTATATATATATATATATATATAATGTGTAGTAACCTCAAAACATCATGAATCACATAAAATGGATGTTAGAAACAACCAAAAATCCATTAAGAGACAAACAAAAGTCATTGGCAATAACAATTAACCGTTATTAGTCAATCAATTAAGCATAGTGATCGACTAATATACAACATTGGTCGATCAATGTATCTACCAAAATGATATAGACACTCTTAGTATACATTATGCAGAAATATTAATTGACCATACCATACATTAGTTGACTAATATACCTCACATTGATCAAGAGGATGTATCTGTAAAGCCTTTCCAAATTTCCTCTTAATTTTGAAAAATTATATATAGTGTACTATTAATACAAATGATTTTGTAATACTTAAGCCCCTAGCTCATTAAAATGATTAAGATAAGATTACAAAAAGGATTAAAATGATTTTTCCTAAACTTGATGTGCTTAATTTATTTTTATTCTTGATTCTTCATTGAATTGCAAAATTTGTTCCATTTTTTATTTTATTCATCTTTAAGTTTCCTCCTTCCATTGAACTTAATCTTTCATCTAATAACTTAATAATATTACCAAGGATAAAAAATAGTAGTAGTAACATATTTTATTATCATCAAAACTATAGAATAAAACCTCACTAGTCTAACAATCTCTCTGTTTTTTATGATCATAAAACATTTCATAATATTAGAGAAAATAAATGTCATTAAATAAGTTCTCCTTATTCTAAAGCAATGTGTATGCTCTCTCTTAATTCATGCATCATGAAATGATCAAGTTTTGATATTATGGTTCTTTCCTCCTCTTTTCAACATTAAAAAGGGTATATGATATAAAAATCTATAATCATTAAAAGAAAAAAATTAATTAATTTCCCTGCCACTTCTTAAAAACTCTATCATATGAGCAAAGCATTTATAAACTCAAATAGCAATTCTTAATTCTCATATATAAATTTTAATGATCAATCTATCTTTCACCTACTAGATATATGTAACAATTCTTTCTCCCTAAATTTTGTATACCAAGTCAATATTCTTGAGTGCTATTCATATGAAGTGTGTACCCCTTTTAGGTACTATCAATGATTACCTCATTTTCTTCTTACTTGGTTTAATAATATGCTTGCTTAATTCAAGTGAAGGCTTTTAGTAATTTCTTTTTTCAACTTAATTGTTAGAGGTACCATTGTTGAGTCCTTATTTGATATTTATGGGGTGATATAAATTACTTATACTTATTTGATGCACTTTAATATTGACTTACAAGGCAAAAAATTAACATGTTTTAAAATTCATACAAATTTGGGTCCTTAATGGTTAGTTCTTAAACCTTTTTCAACTAATATATTTTATTTGGTTTACATGATAAGTATTGTTTTAAAGAGAAATTTCTATAAATATATTCATAAAAACCATAAGAATAGCATCCCATATGATGGGTATTGAAAGTGTTAATGTCATATGATGAAGAATCATAAGAGTATAACTTATGGGCATTTTCAAGTTTTGATAGATGATATGGATGATATGGTGCTTTCTTTTGGATATGAAGATTATTAGAAGCTCCCTTATATGATGCCAAAGAATTGCATAGGAATTATCAAATTATATGCTTCTTTGATAAAAATATGGCCTATATTGAATAGGATTATATATCATGCCTTTATGCTTAAAATGAGATATTTAATGATTATAGGCTTGTTTCATTATATTTTGATGATATGAAGGTCTATATGAATAAAAAGGATATTGTAGGTTATTTTGAAATGATTTTGTATAAAACTTATACCTATTCTTATATTAAATGATGTGACCCTTAATTTTAAAATGTGACTCATACATAAATGCATGCAATTTTCCTTTCGCTTAACACCTTGAGGACGATGGATGATCACGTGATTTTCATAAACATTTAGAAGATGCAATATGTTCCTTTGATGGTTTAGGTATAAGCTCACATTAAAGCTTTTACCTCTAAAAAATTGTCTTAGCATTGGTTGGTGTAGTCCCACAAGTAAAACCAATTCTATGCCTATCATTAAAGCTCTTTTAAGCTCTTAGTATGCTATTCAATTTTTTACTACCTATGGTGAATCTAGATAAGGACTCTTTCAGGTTATTATTCTCCTTACTCGATGCCTCATTTTTATGAAAAAAATCATATTTGTTATCATTAATAATAACTACAATATTAGAATATGCCATATTATGCCTCATTCTCAATCATGCATGCATCTGAGAGCTTTAAAGTCTCTTTATACTTAGAAGATAATTCCTTCCTTTTTAAACTCATTACCTCTAAGCATTCAACTAACTTATCATATGAAAGATCATCATCACAATTATAATTATCATTAAAAAAATTTCAATAAGAGGATACCTCATCATCACTATATTTTTAAATTTGTCACTCTTTAAATTAATAATGTCATTCGAGGCTTTAAGTGCTTTATTCCTCTTCTTCAATTGTTTTTCCTTCTTCTTCTTTAGGAATATCTTGAATTTCTTTATGTCATCATTATAACTTTTATTTGTGAAGGTATTCTCATCATTAATTCTCTCATCTTTTAAATTTTTAAATACCACGTCTTTTCCTATTGAAGCCAATTCCTCTTCAAGCAATTCATTCATTGAGGAGTGATCTAACTAACACTTCCAATGGCAAGGTGTTCAACTCCTATGTGCTGCCTTACCATTAAATGCAATGAATCTCTTATCATTATCACTCCACTTACTTTAATACTTTGTCATCTTAGTTTTTACTTTATCTATGACTATTGTTTTTACTGGGGATGTAAGGAGTGTTATCTAAAATTTTCCAAAGATCAACCCCTATAGATAAAAAGAAGTGTTTCATGCTAAGTGTTGAATTTATGTAATTTCCACCTTCAAAGACAAAGGTCTATCTATATATTGGCTATCTTGGCTAAAAAGAAGATCAAATTATATCATAATGATTTTTACTCAAAATTTTGTTAGAATATACAATGAATGAGACCTAGTCTAATACCACTTGCTAGTCCCTAGTGGCAACTAAGAAAGGTGAATCAGGTGTTAATAAATTAACAAAATTTTGCTACTTAAGAATTGCACCTTAAGAAAATCATAATGTGATGATAATATGAAATGCCAATATAATTCAAGATCAATCACATAAATAAGTATAAAATAAAGAGTGTAGGAAAAAGAGCACACAAACCATTTTTATAGTTATTCATAAAACAATCTTTGCTTAAATTGGCTTTATAAATCTCCATTGGAAAATTATTATTCTCTTCTTTTAAATAGGTGAATAGGAAACTCCTAATAAGAAATCTTGTTTCTCGAGTAAAGAACAACCCTTACAATATTCTTTAAATGGTAAAGAGTAATCAAAAGCCTTAATCATACAAAGGAAAGGCCTCTTAAGAAAATTTTATAACAAAAAGGATCTTACTTGATCAAAGCAATACTTTATAGGTCAAATTAATCAGTACTAATGAATGAAAGTATAAAAACTCTTTCAAATGTGTTCTTATAACTCTTCATATTCATCACCTAATACAACCATAAAACCATGTATTTATAGGTCTAGCAACCTTAAAAAATCATAAATGACTTGAAATGATCATTAGACATAATAAAATTGAAAAATAAAAAACAAGTCATTGGATCTTGATGGACAAGTTGAGTATATTGATTAATCAATATGTCACATTAGTTAACCAATTTATCTACTAAACCTATAAACAAACTCTCAATACACATTATGCAAAACTATCAATCAACCACATCATATATTGGTCAATCAATATACTCAAAAATCTCATATTTGTCGACTACAAAGCTAGATTAGTAAAACAATGCACCTAGAAATATTTCTCAAACATTTTTCTACATCTTTTAAACTTTCAAATTCATTCTTTTTATAAAAATTTTAGCTTAAACGCATTTCAAAATATTTCATAAAAGTATTTTGATGAATTAAAAGGATTTTTGTAAAGTCTTTTAAAATTTCCTCTTGATTATGAAAAAATATATGCAATATACCTAGAGTGCAAATGATCATTCAATAATTGAGCCCTTAACTTATTGAAATGATAAGGTCATAAGAAGGATTACAATTATTTTTTTAAACTTGATGCACTTAATTCATCATTATTCTTGACTCTTTAATTAAATTGTGCATATGCTCTACTTTTTTTTTCTTCCTCCTTTAATTTACTCCTTCCATTTTACTTTATCTTTCTGTTTGCTAGTTTTAACTACACTGCAAGTATACAGATCGCAACTTATAGTATAACTGATATCGATCCCACGAGGATTGAATCTAGACACCTAACGACTTGAATTCACTTTGTTTAAGGCAAATAAGATGGTA
>JAOXYD010008136.1:0-15297 GCA_028565735.1 Pinacopodium congolense | reverse complement strand
AAGGATACAGGTCCCATATGAAATGTCCATTGATATGACTGACATACATCTCATGTCTATTGGAAAAGACAGAATGGATTGGGGGTCCATCGATACCTTCTTGATAAGAGAAAGTTTGAATAATCATCAAAATAGGCCCATAAGATTTAGGTGGATTTAGATGCTCTTCTCTAGGTCTATTGAAAATAGACTTGACAGTATAATCTTTCAATCTCTATATGATTTGAGGAGTGGTAGTATGGATTGAATGACGGTGAGGAGTATGGAATTCCTTTTCATAGTCTGTGATCCATTCTACTGACAGTAGCTCAGCCAGTTGTCCAGGTGGCAACTTTCTTGGGATCTGAATGATGGTGGTCTCATCTTGAGATTTGTCTCCTACCATATACAAGGCATCTCGTGTAGAGTTAGGAAAGTTCAGGTCTAGAGCATGATTTTGTACTTTATAGATGATCTAATAGTGTAACGTAGTCATGATAGCAGTAGGATCTTACTTAGCTCCAACGATCTGGATCTGGATCTGGACTTAATCTAATAGGCAAAGTCAGATCAAGTTTAATGTTGAAATCTGGAGCGATGGTCGTTATGATACTCCTATTGTTGAGAGTGGTCAAAAGAGTACCAATAAGAGTATTTTGGTACATCTAGCAGAGATATCCGAACTGTAGCCGAAATACCTTTCTTCCATGTAAGGTTAGAACCATACGAATGGCACCAACATGGAGATGTGTATAACGTTATTCTTGCCATAAAGCAATCAATTCAAAAGGAAATTTTAGGATGACGTACTGCTTTGTAGAAGTGGATTTTAATTCACATTGATCCAATTTAGAGTTTTGGATCAATTCTTTAGGATGAGGTCTCTCGAGTGGTATTAGAGCCTAACGTTTCTCTTGTAGCAATGATAAATTTATTGTTGATAAGAGTAAGTAGGGAGAGAACCCCAGTTACTATGAGTGAAGCTTTAACTTCATTAGCAAATCCTTTACATTTCTCTTAAGCCTTTTCACTAGGACTACTTCAAAAAAATGTTAAGTGCACCCTCTCTTATAAAATAGAAAACATCGTAGAAATCACCCATCTACTCGACAATACGGAAATTCATGATACTCAACTTTCACTATTAAGTCCATGTAGCCTAAACCACCGTAATAGATCTATCATGGCAACTCATGAGTTCATTGCACCTCTTCAACCCATCCAAGATAACTCTTATAGTCAAGAGTCTGAGAACTTCAAAAGTTATGATTCTGATTCCTTCATAGAAAACTCTAAACAATTTGCATATCTCACTAAGATCTCCCAGTCGATGATGGTTGTACCACAAGACACAAATATCGAGCCAAAAGTTAAAAATGTTGAATCAATGACAGAACTAGTTAGGCTACAAGTAGCTCCTACTAGTCATCCTTCCTCAAGACCGTGGTTCACTTTTGATGATATTCTACCTACAAAATGGAGAGATTGATTACATAAATTCAATGCTTGGATCGACCTTCAAATGATAAGGTCAAATGTTTCTCTCAGAGAAATTCTAACAGAATTTATCTCGCAAATGACTAGAAACATAAGAGAACGGTTCCAAAGCTTAGGTGAATACAAAAGCCTACAAATTGTTTAAGTTCCTGATGCTGGTTCCTTTTTAAAAACAATTCATAAAGAATTTATTGGAGATTTCCAACTGATCAACTTACAGAATAGACATGAATACTTTGAAATGAAATGTTACTCCATGAATAGAAAAGATTTGTAGAAGCATTTTCAAAGGATGTCTAAAAGATATTATATGCTTAATGGCTTTAATGACGTAAATCTTAGGTACACATTCATCTCCTCATTACCTAATGAATTACAGTCAGAGTTACAACGTACGGTCAGTGCTCTCCACAAAGATATATCAGAAATTTCTATTGGAAAAATCTATTAACTAGCTTTAATCACATTAGACAAATTGTGTGAAAAATAGAAGTTTTTCAAGGCTATGATAAAAGGAGGACCTTAGCTCAAACACGTTTGCAAGAAACCCTATTTAAAGATTAAGTGTAAAGACATCGTGAAGTGTCACTACAGTACAAAGAAAAAATGTCACTTTAAGATACATTCCTTTGAAAGTCCCTACAAAAGAAAGAAAAGGAAGAAATGGTTCTTTAAACGACGAGCTTTAAGGACAAGAAAAACAGATAAGTGTTATCTATGTGGGCAACTAGATCATTATGCAAGAAGATGCCCTAAACGAACTAAGAAAGACATGAAGGTCTTGTAGTTTATCGAAACAATGATGCCTATACAGGATGATGAAGATATTGAGTTCCTCTTTGAAGAACAATTTAGTAAAGACGAGGAAATGCTATTTGTATTACCTACCTATGATCCCTTTGATGATGAAGTCTCTTCTCTTGACAAAGAAGATAAGGAACCTCTCTACATAGTGAAACAGTCTTGTATGAAGATTGAACTAAGAAAGCCAACTGTAACGCGAATGTACGTCAAACTTCAGATACTCCTTAAAAAGTATCACAAACCAATTTCAACAATTGGTTATATGGATACAAAATCTTAGAGGAGTGTCATGAAGTAACATATCCTTCCTAAGCAAGAATGGAAACTTTATGAAGAATACTTCATTGCAGCTGACAGCAAATTATTCAAGATTGATCTCATTACAAAACGAAAGATTGGGATCAAGTTATTTCCAAATTGCATTGTCTGGAAAAAAAGTTTTAAGAAATAACCTTCCTGGTCTTGACATCCTTATTAGAATAGATGTTTATTTCCAAGATAAGAAGTTACAAATCTTACCCCAAGGTATTCATTACAAGAAGGATTTTCGACTCTATACAGAAGATCATAACATCTTTAAATTACAAGATGTTTCCTTTAGATACAAAATATCATAAAAAAAAATTTACGCTATTGTCCAGAGAGTCATGACTAGTTCAATCATCCTCATCCTTTATAGAAGAATTCAGACTTCGACATCCAATTTCCTTTCAAGAAGAATGAGGACATTAATCCTACTAAGGCAACTTATTTGGGAATGAATCTAGAAGAGTTAAAGATAGCACAAGAAGAATGTTCTATTCATTTAAAGTAAGGACTGATCGAACTCATCAAGTCAGATTGGGCATGCCAAGCTTTCTATGTAAACAAGCAAGCATAACAAAAGAGAGGAAAGAAGAGGTTAGTAATTGATTATAAACCTCTGAATACTTTATTACAAGATGATAAGTTTCCCCTGCCTAAGATTAACAAGCAAGTGCTATTTATCAAGGAGGCCAAAATATTTTTCAAATTTGATTTGAAAGCTGGATTTTGTCAATTGTTAGTAGACCCAATAGATAGGCTTAAAACGACCTATCTCAAGTGGTATCATAGTTTAACATTTCTCTTGTAGTAGTGGTAAAGCTATTGTTGATAAGAATGAGTAGGGAGAGACCAGTTACCATCAATGAAGCTTTAACCTCATTAGCAGATCCTTTACATGTCTCTTCAGCCCTTTCACTAGGACCATTTCCTAAAAATGTTAAGCACACCCTTTCTCATAAAATAGAAAACTTTGTAAAAATCACCTATCTACCCGACGATACGAAAATCCATGATACTCAACTCTCACTGTTAAGCCCATATAGCCTATATCACCGTAATAGATCTATCATGAGGAGTATTCGCTCTTTAATCTCTATTTGTAAACTTTACCCTAAATAATTGATTCAAGGTTCCAAATTGGATTAATGTGGTTTAAAATCCACTTCTGCAGAGTAATATGTCACTCTGGAATTTCCTTATGAACTGATTGTTTTATGGCAAGAATAGGGTTACACACATCTTTATGTTGGTGTCATTCGTATGGTTCTAACCTTACATGGAAGAAAAGGTATTTTGGCTACAGTTCAGATATCTCTGCTAGATACAGTGTGTACACAGTACTAAAATGTTCTTATTGTTACTCTTTTAACCACTCTCAACAATGGGAGTGCCATAATGACCATCGTTCTAGATTTTAACATTAAACTCGATGATCCGACTTTGCCTACTAGATTAAAAGTCCAAATCCAGATTGTTGGAGCTGAGCAAGATCCTACTGCTATCATGGCTATGTTACACCATTAGATCATCTATAAAGTATAAAATCATGCTCTAGATCTGAACTTTCCTAACTCTACATGAGATGCCTTATATATAGCAGTAGACAAAACTCAAGATGGAACCTCCATCATTTAAATCCCAAGACAGTTGCCACCTGAACAACTGGCTAAGTTACTGCCAGTAAAATAGACCACATACTATGAAAAGGAATATCATATTCCCCACTGTTGCTCAATCTATACTACCATTCCTCCAATCATAGAGAGATTGAAAGATAGTACTGTCAAGTCTATTTTCAATAGACTTAGAGAAGAGCATCTAGATCCACTTAAATCTTCTGGGTTTATTTTGATGGTTGTTCTAACTTTCTCTCATCGAGAAGGTATCAATGGATCCCCAATCCATTCTGTCATTCCCAATGGACATGAGATGTATGTCAGTCATGTCAATGGACATTTCATATGAGACGTAAATCCTTTTGTGTATGATTCATATTATGAATGGATATTCTAATAGTGAAGATGACGATGACCACTATATTCCTAAAAAGAAGTCCAAAAATAAAAGGTACCAACCTCAGAAGAAGATCCGGTCCAAACTAAATGATAATGATCTCAATTTAAGACCTTGGATTGGTCTTAAGAATCCTCAGTTTAGGGCAAAGGATCTATTTACACTATTCAAAGCAGTTGGAAAGTAACACTGGATCTAATCAAAATGTTCTATACCAGTGATCTCTACGATTCCTGAGAAAGTCTCAGCAATAGTACCTTGCACGATGATGAGATCATGCAAAAAAGATTTTTCAGCATTAAAAACTCAGACAAACAAGATAAATGGTGTCTCTGACTTCTTCCAGATTAACAGTTGTCACTCCTCATGGACATCCTATTCCTCTTTCCCATGTAGAAGAAGTGCTGAATTGGCAAACCGAAAATATAGTTTCCCAAAACCATATTCTTCAGAGGATCGATTCAAAACTTGATAGTTTATCTCATCAGACACAAGACGTAAATTCTAAAGTCAATGTTATATCTCGACAAGTATAAGAGCTACATCAAAGGTTACTCAAACAAGCTGCTCAACTCGATCATAATCTAAAAAGGTATGTTGACCAACAATATTATGAGCTTGATTTTTCAAAAAAGAAAAGAGAATTACAGAAGGTTAAAGAAGAGCTCAAGAGAATCGAATCAGATATTGCTAAAAAGCATTCCAGAGCTATATATGAGCCTTTCCCTTCTATATTCGTAACTATAAAGCCCATTCAAAATACTCCAAAATATACTGCAGCTACTGACTACAGTAAAGTCTTCAAAATGTCATACCCTTTGTTCAGAAAGACTGCTTTTCCAACATCCATAAAAATCTCCCGAAAAACTCAAAAGCCAAAGGATGTTCTTTCGCCTTCATACGATATTCCTTCACCATAATATGCCAGCATTACTCAAAAGCCTCTATAGATTAAAACACCACCAACATCTCTACCAAAGACTAAACCTTTCCATGATATGTAAAAGAAGAAAGAACCTATGGCAACCCATAAGTTCATCGCACCTCTTTAGCCCATCCAAAATAACTCTGATAGTCAAGAGTATGAGAACTCTGAAAGCCATGACTTTGATTCCTTCACAGAAAACTCTGAAAGTTCTGAACAATTTATAGATCTCATTGAGATCTCCCAGTTGATGATGACTATATCACAAGACACAGATATTGAACCAGAAGTTGAAAATGCTGAATCAATGACCGAATCAGTTAGGCCATAAGCAGCTCCTATTAGTCGTCCTTCCTCAGGACCATGGTTTACTTTTAATGATATTCCACTTACAAAATGGAGAGATTGATTACATGAATTCAGTTCCTGGATCAAACTTTAAATGACAAGGCCAGATATTTCTCTCAAAGAAATTATAACAGAATTTGTCTCACAAATGACTGAAAACCTAAGAGAATGGTTTCAAAGTTTAGATGAATATAGGTGCTACAAGCTATTCAAGTTCCCAATGCTAGTTCCTTTTTAAGAACAATTTATAAAGAATTCATCGTAGATTTCCAATTGATTGATCTTTAGAACAGACGTGAATACTTTGAAATGAAATATTGCTCCATGACTTAAAATGATTTGCAGAAGCATTTTTAAAGCATGTCTTAAAGATATTATATGCTCAAAGACTTTAATAACGTAAATCTCAGGTGCACATTCATCTCTTCACTACTTGATAAATTATAAGCCAGAGTTACAACGCACGATCAATGCTCTCCACATAGATATATCATAAATCTCTCTTAGAGAAATCTATCAACTAGTCTTGCTCACACTAGACAAATTGTGCGAACAACAAAAGTTTTTCAAGGTTATGATAAAAGGATGACCTCGGCTCAAACAAGCTTGCAAGAAGCATTCATTTGAAAGTCCCTACAGAAGAAAGAAAAGGAAGATATGATTCTTCAAATGACGAAATTCAAGTACAAGAAAATCAGATAAGTGTTATATATGTGGGCAACCAGGTCATTATGTAAGATGATGCCCTAAACGAACTAAGAAATACATGAAGGTCTTATAGTCTATCGAAGCAATGATGCCTATATGGGATGATGAAGATATTGAGTCTCTCTTTGAAGAACAATTCAGTGAAGATGAGGAAACATTGTTTGCATTACCTGTCTATAATCGCTCTGATGATGAAGTCTCTTCTCTTGATGAAGAAGATGAGGATCCTCTCTACATGGTGAAATAGTCCTATCTGAAGATCAAACCAAGGAAGCCAGCTGTAACGTGACCATACGTCAAACTTCAGATACTCCTTGAAAAGTATCATAAAACAATTTCAACAATTTGTTATATGGGTACAGGATCTTGTAGGAGTGTCATGAAGCCACATATCCTTCTTACAGAAGAATGGCAACCTTATGAAGAATACTTCACTGTAGCTGACGGTAAATCATTCAAGATTGATCTCATTACAAAACGAAGGGTTGAGATCACGTTCTTTCCAAATTGCATTGTTTGGACAAAAGTTCTAGGCAGCAACCTTCATGGTCCTGACATCCTTATTGGAATGGATGTTTATTGCCAAGCTAAGAAATTACAAATTTTACCCCAAGGTATTCATTTCAAACAGGATTTTCGACTCTATATAGAAGATCGTAACATCTTTGAATTATAAAATGTTCCCTTTAGATATGAAGATATCAAAGAACAAATTTTACACTTTGTCTAAAGAGACATGACCAGTTCAACTATCCTTATCCTTTATGGAAGAAATTAGACTTTTATGTCTAATTTCCTTTTAAGAAGAATGAGGACATTAATCTTACCAAGAAAACTCGTCCATGAATGAATCAAGAAGACTTAAAGATGGTACAAGAATAATTGCCTATTCTTTTAAAGTAAGGACTGATCAAACCAACCAAGTTAGATTGGGTGTGTCAAGCTTTCTATGTCAACAAGAGGGTAGAACAAAAGAGAGGAAAGAAGAGGATAATCATTGACTATAAACCTCTGAATACTTTCTTATAGGATGATAAGTTTCCTCTGCCTAAGATCAACATGTAAGTGCTATTTTTTCAAGAAGGCCAAAATATTTTTCAAATTTGATTTGAAATTTGGACTCTGGCAATTGGGAGTAAACCCAATAGATAGGCCTAAAACGACATTTTGCATTCCTAATACCCAGTATCAATGGATAGTTATGATATTTGGATTAAAGGTTACACCATCACTATTTTAAAAGGCCATGACCAAGATTTACAAGCCCACTTTACAAAATGCCTTGATCTACATTGATGATATCTTGCTATACTCTTAAACCCAAAAAGAGCATCGATCCTTGTTACAACAATTTTTAGATCTTACTGAAAAGTATGGGATCATACTTTCAACCCGTAAAAGTCAGATCGGATTAACCGAGATATAGTTTTTAGGTATGAAATTTAAGGATGGATTTTACCAACCCAGCCCACATATAGTTAGTGATTTTTTAAGCTTCCCAAACACAAATCTTACTATTAAGCAAATCCAATAATTCCTAGGAATTATCAATTACATAAAAGATTTCATCCCTCATGTGTCTGATCATACCAGCTAGTTGTCCAAGTTGCTTAAGAATAATCTACTACCTTGGGGCTCTAATAAAAAAAAGGCAGTCCAGCAATTAAAGAAGATTACTTAAGGTCCACTTCCTCTGAAGATTCTTGATAAAGGTAAAAGAATCCTTTGGAATGATGCAAGTGAAGATTTTTAGGGAGCTATGCTTATAGAAGAGATAGACGGAAAATGTTTTTACTGCGGGCATGCTAGTGGACAATTCAAAGATTCAGAAAACACTACCATGCAATCTACAAAGAGATTATGGAAATGAAAAGAAGTATAGAAAAGTTTAACTTTCACCTCAACCCTTATCTCTTCACAGTAGAAATGGATAATACATCTTTTCCCAAACTCTTAGATCACAGTAAAAAGATTATGCCAGATAGTCAATTGCTCAGGTGGAAGGACTGGTTCTCCCACTATAAATTTCAAGTTAAACACATCAGGGGACACTATAATATCTTAGCAGACTTCCTTTTTCGTTCTTTAAAGTCTATTCATTTCATTACTCATTTTAGATCTCTTCCTCTCATCCTTTCTATAACCAACCAATCAAGCACCATTAAGGTAAAGAAATACTTCCCTCCCATTGGTAGACGTCCTACTACCTTTGGTGAAATTACTCATCTTGCACGAGTAAGTCTTTTCTACTGCCTACACTTTTTCCTTCAACAACCTGACACCTACTACACTTCATCTATTTTTAACCTGCAAACACCATATCACACTGTGTTTTTCTTCAATGGCCTCATAACAGAACATACCGTGTGATATATCTGGGAACTCTTGATTTTGTATACCTGTGCTATTTTTATCCATCCCTTACTTATCTACCATCATTTGTGCAATATAAAAAATGAAAACTCCCTCCTATAGACTTTCTTGAAGTGGTACCAACCATTGATGCGTTAAAGATCCCAACTCTCTCAAATGATTGAACATCTTTGACTATAGGAGACTCCGATGGAGAAGCAAAATATCTAGTGCTTCTTCTTCCTTCATTGACCTTACAGTAAGGCGCATGATGGATCCATTTACATAGACAACCAAGTCTACTTCTAGCATACTTCACTCTAGTAGCCGCGATACAAGGAACATGTTCTCAAAGGTCTCAAAGATTTTCTGGATCACTTAAACCATATCCTAAGATATGAACCGCCAGCAATCACAACAGCTATTGGACCTTACCAAAGAGAGTTCATCCCTGGTGAGCCTTAAATGCCAGAATTTGAAATTCTAAACTTTGAGGAAGATGTTGCTGCTTTTGAATTTAACATTCCAGGACCTGGGTCTATTTCAAGGCCTTCTACATCTACTGGTTTACAACACGACCTAATAGAAATTCCAGACAGTCATATAATGGACCTCCAGTTGGGCTCAGATATAGCCGGTCCATCCCAATTCACAGTCTTTGTCTTTTAGGATGCCCAAGACCCAGATGATCACCCTCCTGTCATTGACGAGTTAGCACTTAAAGATTTACTGAAAAAAAAATGAAAGCTGATGAAGCAAGCTCCAGCAATGACATTGACAGTTCCAATTCCAATGCATCTCCATCCAATATGCAGTAGTGGCAGGAGTCTATTAGAAAATAATGGAATCGTTATATTTATTTGTGAGACCATGTAATAAATGTTATTTGTCTTGATGTTATTGTGGGTCCCTATATGATAAGACATTGTTCTTATCTCTTTAAGATAGGACGATAAGACTTTGATCTTATCTCTTTCAATACTATTGATAAGATATTGTTCATATCCTTATGATGTAGTAATATGACATTGATCTTATTCATAAGGTCTTTATTTTTTTATGTATTCCTTTACCTATAAAAGCAAAGGCTCTCTTCCGTTGTAATCAAGCTGAATTTCAAAGCTAAAAAGAAATAAAAACTTTTATGTTTGCTTCATGGCTTCTCTCTAAAACCTCTATTTCTCTCCTAAAAACTTGAATCTTTAATAAGTTTACTTCTACTACACAGAGGTACGAGTATGCTCTGCACTTGCCTCTTTGTGAGGATCCTATGCATAAGAAAGTATCAGACTAATGATCCTATTTGAGCTTTTAGTTATACGAGAAAATATCGGTTAGTTAAGGATCCCTAACAGGCAAGTCTTGAGAGTTAATGCCTGAGGGAAGGGCTTATGTCGCGGTCAGCATACCTGGGATTTTAACTACGATAACCCTTGCGTATGTTTTGGTTTTATTTATTTATTTATGTCAATCTCTTTTCATTTAGCAAAGTGGATTTGGAAAACATGTTGAAGCTTTTGTTCAATGGATTAAAAAAAGTTGGTCTTTAATGATTTTTCGAATGTCTCAGCTTATATGCATCTCATTGTTTGTTTGAGGAATGAAGCACATATATAAGTGCTTTTAAGAAACAGTTTTTTAAATGCCTAACAAATTCACAATTTGGTTTTTTTTAATTAATATTAATTAATTAAATTCAAATTTTTTCATTTTTAATTGATATTTTAAATTAATTAATTGAAATAATATGTTACCAAAATAAATTCTTTTATATAGATTGGTTATTTCTAAAACATCAAGATAGTTGTTTATAGATGAATTTTATGCGAATAATGATCGGCCTAAAATAATGTTATTATTTTACCAAAATTCAAATATACTTGTTATGATAAATATGTGACAATTATTCAGTTTTTCATGTGATTAGAAGTCGGTCTAAAAAAAGGCTTATTTTTTACAGGAATTTATTGTCAACATTTGATCAATATAATAAGAGTATCACTAACAAATTGATATTTCTATTTAAAGACTAAATCTCAATGTTGTACTATGTATCTTGTGATGGGATTGCCATTATTTGAACTTATTAATTGTAAAGCATTCAAATTTTAATTGTAAGATTATCTTGTTTATTTTGTTCTCTATTCAGTGAATGCTTTTGCTGCTACTATATCTGCCAACATCAATTCTATTCCTGTGTTGAATGGCACAAACTTTAAAGTTTGGAAATGATCTTAGCTACATGGATCTAGACCTTGCTCTTAGGATTGAGTGACCCCTATCTTGACGGATATAAGTTCCTTTGATAAAAGAGGGATTGGGTGAGGTGGGAACGCTCAAATTGCATGAGTCTCATAATAATGAAACATACAATTCCCAAAACATTTAAAGGCACATTGTCCGAAGAAAAATATGTCAAATTGTTCCTTGAAGAACTTAAGCGTTTTGTTAAAAATAATAAGGCAAAAACAATTACTATTCTAATAAAACTTGTTTACTTAAGGTGTAAAGACAATGAGAGCATCAAAGAGTATATTCTAGAAATATCTTATCTTATTTTAAAATTATTGTCAGAAGACTTGCTTGTGCATTTAGTTTTGATCTCTCTTCCTATACAATTTAGTCAATTTAAGGCCAGTTATAACTCTTAAAAGGAGAAATAGACTCTTAATGAGCTCATTTTACATTTTGTGTAAAAAGAAGAGAGATTAAAGTAAGAGAAGGTTGAAAGTGCTCATTCCGCATCCAATTCTAAAGGTAATAACAAGAAAAGAAAGAAGGACAAGGAAGTTACAAGTAATGCACCACAAAAGAAGTAATATAAGGAGGGATTTGCTTGCTACTTTTATAGAAAGACTTCTTATAAGGAAAAGGAGTGTACCAAGTATTATGCTTGACATGCAAAGAAAGATACACTTCTTTCTTTGGTTTATTCTGAGGTCAATTTATTTCAGTAACTAGACATACTTGGTGGATAAATTTGATGCTGCTACTCACATAAGTGCGTCCATACAGCGCTGCTTGAACTGGCAAAAACCCAATAATAGTATACATTTATGTGAGTAATAGAATAACAATTGAAGTTGGAGCAATAAAGATTTTTAGGTTATCATTTAAGATCGAAAATTATTTGGAATTAAAAAAGACTTATATTGAACCATCTTTTAGGCATAATTTGATTTCTATTTCCATTTTAGATAATATTGGTTATTATTGTTCTTTTAGAAATGGACAATTTAGTCTTTTTCATGATTTAAAACTTATTGGTTCTAGTTCTTTATTAAGAATTGATAACCTATATTTAATTGATACATATGCCTCATCTAATAAATCCTTGCATATTAATTCATGAGATTTATAAGAAAATTAACAAATGATAATTCTACGGCATAAGTGTTTAGGACATATCTCTAAACAAAGAATGTAAACGCTTATGTAAGATAGAATTCTTAATCCACTTAATATATCAAATTTTGAAATATATATTGAGTGTATTAAGGGGAAGCAAACAAAACATAAAGAGATTGGGTACCAAAAGATCTTCAGATGTCTTATAACTAATTCCTACAAATATTTATGGGATATTTCCTACACCTTCTCAGAATGGTCAAAGGTTTTTTATTACGTTCATAGATGATTATTCTCGTTATAGGTATCTTTATCTCATTCATGGGAAGTCATTGACACTGGAAATGTTTAAAGTTTTTAAAGCTGAAGTTAAAAATCATCTTAGAAAAAGGATTAAAAAGTGTTAAATTTGATCGTGGTAGTGAATATTAAGACTAATATGATGGTTCAAGTAAACAATGTCTAGAACCATTTGCCAAATTCCTAGAGGAACACGGTATCGTCCTATGGTACATTATGCTAGGGAACCTTAGAATGAATATTGTTAGTGAGAGACAAAATAGAACACTTAAATACATAATAAGGAATATGATTACTCATACTATCTTACTAGATTCGCTTTAGAGAGAGGCATTAAAGATCAAAACTTATATTCTTAACAATGAAAGGAAACTTGATTTAAGAACAGCAAGTAGCTACTTTATTGGATACTATGAATGGTCACGAGGGTATAAAGTTTATGATCCCATAAATAAATCAATTTTTGAGACTGAAAATGCACAATTTCTTAATGAAGTTGAGTTTGAAGGAAGAGATAAAGATAAGGTTAGAGACTTTGTCTTTGAAGAGGAATTTGTTTCTCTTCCTATAGTTATTATTGATCATGATCAGGATATTATTCTTGACATTGTTCAAGAAGGAACTTCAAAACAACAAGACAATGTCGACAGTCTCCCTAATCAAGATCAATTGAATATTCTTGAATGACAAACTCAATAATCTCAATAATCTCAAGAACAAATTCCATTAAGAAGATCTACTAAAAAAAGGATAAGTTCAATTCTGGATGATTATATTGTTTTTCTTCAAGAACATGATATAGATATTGGCATAGTAGAAGATGATCCAATCAACTTTTATGAAGCCATTGAAAGTTGTAATTCTCAAAATTGGATTAATGCGATGAATGAGGAAATTAAGTCTATAAGAGACAATGACACTTGTGATCTTATCTCGTTGTCTAAAGGTGTAAAACCCATTAACTACAGATTAATATTTAAGATTGAAAGGAATTCAAAAGTAAACAGGGAAAGATATAAAGCTTATCTTGTCTTTTAAATGATTTTACTCAGAAAGAAGGTATTGATTATAAAGAAACTTTCTCACTGGTATCGTTGAAAGATTCTTTTAGGATTATAATGACACTTATGACACATTTTATTCTTGAGTTATATTAGATGGAAGTTAAAACAATGTATCTCAATAGAGACCTTGATGAAACAATTTGTATATAGTAGCCTAAAAGATTTATGTCCAAAGATTCAAAGCAAATAGTTTGTAAATTAAAGAATTCATCTATGGACTTAAGCAAGATTCTAGTAAATGATATTACAAGTTTCATCAGATGTTATCTCTTTTGGTTTTGAAATGAGTCTAATTGATGACTGTGAATGCCATAAGTTTAGTGAGAGTAAGTGTGTATACCATAAGTTCAGTGAGAATAAGTATACATTTTTTAGTTTTATATATCAATGACATATTACTTTCCAATAACGATATAGGCTTACTGTATGAAACCAAAAAATTTATATCAAAGAATTTTGAGATGAAAGATATTGGTGAAACCTCCTTTGTATTATGAATTTAGATACATCGAGATCATTTTCGAAGTATTCTTGGGTTATCACAAAAAAACTATATCAAGAAGGTACTTAAGATATTTAGCGTATAGGATTGTAAACTAGGCGATATACCTTGTAGTTAAAGGAGACAAATTTAGTCTCAATCAATGCCCTAAGAATGATTTATAAACTAAAGGCATGCAGAAAATTCCTTATGCTTTGACTGCAGGGAGTCTAATGTATTCTCAAGCGTATACGCGTCCAAATATTTTAAACATTATTAGAATGTTAGGCAAGGATTTGACCAATCTGGGATTGGATTTTTGGAAAGTAGCCAAAAGGGTAATGTGATATCTTAAGAGAACAAAGGATTACATGTTGTTGGTTATTATGTATAATTAGTAAGTAAGGGTAATAGTGTATTTTTCATATACTAGGTCAAGTGTAGAGTTTATAAGTATATATATCTTTTATAGCCGTATTTGTATTGTAAGAGAGTGAATAAAAGTTTCAGAATATTCCTAAAAAATCTTCATGGTATCAGAACTACTACCGATTGAAGGTTGAGTTTACTTCCTTCTGCAGTAGGTTGTTTTGAAAGAACAGGTTCAAAGGTTCAGTATATTATCTTTGCGATAAGGGTGAAGAGGTCATATTTCGTCATCATTTTTCGACACAGCCACCACCAAAGGATAACCTAAGGAAAGTTCAGCCAAGACCTAGATTTCCAGCGTCATCCGACCTTGCGCGTAAGCACACTCGCCACCGGTCACTTCGGCGTCTTCCTCCACTCGCCGAAGCGTATAGCGCGTGAAGTCTACTCCGATCACCGTCTGATTTCATTTTTTTACAGCCCTGTTCGCTAACGTCTCTTGGTTTCGACCAACTACTTTTTGATCACTTCCGATGCAATTTTTTTTCCAGACCTCTTATGGATAGATTATGCCTGAATTCGTTTTTTTTTCTTTCTGTGGTTCCTTCTTCACTGTTGTCGTGGCATTATTTCAGACACTAAGAAAGCTTCTAAGGAGGTAAAGAAATACTATGAAATTAATGATAGTCCATATTCGTTGATTAGTCCTATTAAACTAGATGGCAGTAGCACTTATTTAGCCTGATCTAGATCATGTTTGTTGTCTATTAAGGCAAGAAGGCTATAAGGTTATATTGATGGGA
>JAOXYD010008107.1:0-15299 GCA_028565735.1 Pinacopodium congolense | reverse complement strand
AATCATAAATTACACAATTAACCATCCATAAACACATTAAGCATAACAACTTAATTGAAATTAAACATTAAGCACAACAATTAATCAAAACATATGATAAATATAATTTAAGCACAATACTTTGATTAATTCAAAATAACAACAATAATACACGAATTAAGAGTTTAGAATGAACCAAATAACATCCCCATATGGTATTCTAACTCATAACTACGTGACTATAGCTGCTGGAACTTCGAACAACTTGAAAATTCAAATTACAAAAGAAAAAAATGAAAAACAACCTAAGACTACTTTGATCTGAATACTAAGGTGTTTGATCCTACAACTAATGCTTAAAACATTTGGGAGAGGCCCCTATATATAGGGATTGAGCAGTTGCAAGTGGAGGAAGAAGACAAGCCGCAAACATTGAAGATTTGCGTCAAAAATGGCTGTTGCATGTGGTATAACGGCACCCCACCAACCTATAACGACACCCCACCGACCTATAACAGCAACCTGTTCATCTTGCTGTCAAACTGCAAATTCTGACCCCTTCAACGACGATCTACAGTAGTATAACGACACCCTAAATAGGGGGTTGTTATAGGTTGACTTTTGAGTTGAATTTTTACACTACTTTCATATTTTGACTCCAATCTTCATGTTTAAGCTCCCTAATGCAAAGTAAACATAATAACACACAAATAGAACATTTAAGCACTAAAATAAGGTTAAATTAACATCTAATAACATCAAAAAATACTACAAATTTAACCCCTAACACTCTTGATGCTTCGCACTCATGATTTTGGTGCCCCCCTCCATAAAAATCATAGCTCATATCTTAAACTAATATGGATATGGCTATCATAATATCTAATTTCCTTGTAAGTTCATCAACCTTAGCCTTTAGTGAGGTGAATGCATCAATGTTATGGACTCCTCCACTTAGCTTTGACTTTTGACTTTCATTGCCTTATTGATAATTATTTATTGCAATGTTTAATGACCTTTTAACGTTATTATGGCATTTTGAAGTAATGTAGTACCACTGGAGGATGCATTTATAACTTCAGTGGCATGACTAAGACCATTATGAAATGTTTGTAACAACATACCTAAATCGATGCCACGATGGGGGAACTTTCTTAACATCTCATTCCCTATTTCCTATGCATAATATAAGGTCTATTGATCCCATTACTGGAATGAAATAATGTCATTGTGTAATCTAGTCATTCTAGATGGTGGAAAATATGAATGGAAATTATTTGAGCTTCACTGCTTCTTCTGACACTCTATTTATATTAAATGTTTAAAAAATCTTTAGAAGAATGGCAATATAATCATTTGGTTCTACAGCTGGCAACTTCTCAAACTATACATACTTCTGGAACATTTATATCATCTAGGGTTTTATTTTAAAATTTATTGCCTCCATCCTTGATCTATGAATGCTAGATTCAATGCCTTACAATGATGGTCTCAATAAATCCCCTATAGTTAATTGAGCTCTCAATCCTAACTCTCTATCCACGATCACTTCAAACTTAGTAAGCAAAACCTTATGCTTCTCCAAATTCTTCTGTCTTAAAGCTCTACAAAATGTTCTTTCAAATTTATGGTTAGTGGTAGTAATTTCATAGATTTATTTCTTATCAATAATGTAATACCAAAACATGACAATCAAAAGACTATACAAAAGATCAAGAGAAGAAGAGTTCTAAATAAATTAAAATAGAAAAATATAAGTTTATAAAACTAAATGAAAAATAGTTAGTCTAATAAAAATTACAATATCCTAATATCTAAAAAAAATTCCTATCAACGGTGTTAAAAATTTAATGTGTGATTTGCAATACTAAAGTTAAAAAAAATGAATCCAAATCCTCAAAACTAACAATACTAAGACTATAAACAAGTAAGTGCACCTATTATATTGTAGTATAACTTGTTAAGAGTATGAATTATCATTATTACAAGGATTATATTTAACTAGTAGTAATTTTCTTCTCCTTAATAACCTATTATAATTGGTGATTGATTGAATGATTAATTATATTGAATTAAAATAACTTCAAATCCCAAGAAAATTTAACTTGATTAGTCAAGAAATTAAAGAAGGGAGGACCTAGATTATTAATCCCTTAAGACATGTTCACGTGCATCTTTCAAATTTAATTTAATGAATTTTCCAAATTTACTTAAACTGTAGATTCCTTAAAGTGAATCGTTCCCTTTATCAAATTATAAAATGTCTATCCACCTTGATAAATCAATCAAAATTTCTCCTCAATGAAAAAATCAATTTAAAGCATTAATTAATGCTATAAAACCTATTATTTTTATTAGATTAACACCTAACCCTAAAATCTTATGTAAGTCTTTCTCTATATCTCCATACAAGATTCATTGCCTATGGATTGATCTATTCACATAGATGATCTCTTGATCTAAATACATGAAATGATATAACCAAAATTGACACTTAAGTTTGCATAGAAATCAAAACCAATTTCATTAATCTCATAGATAAATCTAAGGGAAGATTTGGCAATTCAACATTGAATTCAAGTCAAGAATAATAAACAATATGTTTTAGGGTTCACAAATAACTTGATCCTACAAGAAATAAGCTCTTAAACACTTTGAAATAAATAACAACAATCATAAAAGAAATAAGGATTAAGAAGCTCATTTTCATGATGTTTGAATCCTTCAATCTTCTATGACCCTTGTTGGAAACCAATCTTAATCTTCAAGTCCTTGATGTTTAGATCCAATTTTTCTCAAAACCTTGTTAAGATGGCTTAGAATTATCCTTTAGACTCTTAATGGTGACTCTAGGTCTCCAAATATTACTTTTTTAAAAAGAAAAAGACCTAAAATTACACTTTTACATATGTCAGAACCAACTGTCCCACAACCTAGCTCATTACTGTGAGATAAATCATGCACTTGACTAGAGAAAATTCACAGCTAGGTTTGTGATCAAAACTATAGTCATAAATCACCAACTTCTTCTCTTCTCTTGAATTTTTCTCCATAAGCTCCCCATGGTTTATTCCATGGCTATGGGACAAAGTGCAGAACGTAATGACTTTATGTTTTTTGTCTTCCTTTTGATTCTATAACTCAATTATATGTCAAATTGCTCATCAAGACCTATAAAATCATATACATTCACTGAAATCATCACAAGCAACATCTTAATCAAAATTTAAGCACTTAGGTTTCAAATTCATATAGAACTACCCCTAAAACATATGATTATAATAATGACAACATGCCTAAAAGATGTATAAATTAGAAACTATCATTTTTCATTCTCACTTTGCTTTCTGACCTCTTCCTTAAAACTTCTCAGGTTACAACCTCAACTTTTCTTGGCAATTGATCGAGTGATCTAACAGCAATATGAAGAAATATTGAGCACTTTGAGTTTCAAGCATCTTGCTATAGGTGGTAACTGAATCTATCAAATTGTTGAGCCTCTTAATTTCCTCTTTGAATTCTTTATTTTATTTAACCTAGATGGTAAGGAAATTCTTTAGAAGAGACTATAAGTTAGAATTTTAGGGAGGGATTTGCATGATCGATGTTCGAAACCTAATGCCCATATACTATTTTTTAACGATTGGTTGAACCTATTTCTGTTGAAGGGATTGGGGTAGTTTCTCTAAATAGAGTTATAAGAGTTGAAAAATGGGTCGTTCTTCTTGTTGGGATTGTTATGAAGTTAATCTATTGTATAATCGAGTCATGTATAAATACGTTTCCTAATTGGCAATCTACATCTAATTGATTTAGATATCCAAAGACAACACAAACCACTTTAGTAGCACTAACTGAATTAACATTCATCTAATCAAATTTCTAAGATAGAGTATTGATCTTGACAAGTAGAAGATTTAAAACATTAAGTTCATACCTTTAATTTTGTTTCAAGTGGCTCTCTCACCTAATCATGATAATGGTTTTGAACCATTTCCTCAATAATGGAATGTGCTTCATCTTCTATCTTGTTCTTTAGGGCACAACCAACTATAACATTAGTAGAGATTTTAAAGTTATAGGTCATTCCAATTTAAAAGGTCCTAATTGTTAGCCACTTCTTAAATTCATGATGTGGACAAGACCTTAGTAGCTCCTTATACCTCTCCTAAGCCTTATACAAGGACTCACCTTCCTTTTAAGGAAAATTGATGATCCGATTCTATATTTGCTTTGTTAGACTTAGATGGTACCTAAAAGGGTGAATTAAGTTTTTAAAAATTCTATGAGAAAATGGAAAACAATTACTTAGAATAAACTACGAATTAAATAATTCAATAAAAAAATTAATATAAATAAAATTATGTAGAGATTATTTGAATAATAGAGCAAACACACTTTTTTTATTAAGGAATCAAATTAAAAACAACTAAATCTCCATAAAAATTAAAGAGAGAAAGGGAAGAAGTACACCACCAGTTTATTTTAATTTGGAGCTACCCATTTATTCCTACATCTAGTCCCAAACATCACTACTGAGATTTTATTTTAATATCAAAATAATTCAGATACAAAGTTAGATTACAATCACCTTTTTTGAAGGCTCAAGGTAAACCTTTTCACTCCCTTTTCAAGGCTAAGGAATAACCTTTCTCAAGAGCAATCACTCACAAAAAATACATTTGAAATTTAATCTCTTGTATTTACTCTTTAATGTATTTGGGAGGTTTACAAAACTTTAAATGAATTTAAAAATGTGTATAAAAAGAAACTCTAAAAACAGGAGCAAAAAAGAGTTTCACAATGCTTTTAAACACTTGATTGATCACTTTTCAGACAATTATTTGATTAAAATGAGTGTTATGCATCTTATTTATAGTCTTAAGATGTGAACATATCGATTTTTTATCATTTTACAACGCTTTAATTTATTAAAATTGAGTTACCTATGAGGAAAATCTATTGAGCATGATTTATTCTCTTAAATGAGAGTTCCTAAGGCTTTCAAAATATTTTAACCCCTAGCATTTAAGTATTGAGAACATATACTAAATGATGGGTTGTGCATACCATCTTTAACCCCTCACAGACTGCCATTTAGGTTTTTGGGAATGTATACTAAATGACCCCTTCACGAAACCATCGTTTAACAATTTCATACCTTTGTTTAAGTCATTAAAACATGTATAAACTTGACCAAACACATTCAAGCCAATCCAAATTAATTCTTAACATTTTTAAACACTTTTTAGACTCATAAACCCATTCAAAACCTTCCTAATAACATTTTTAACTAGTCAAGAGAATTATTAAAACATTTTAGACAAGATTCCTCTTGATTATGTAACCTATATGCATATTCCAAATTATGAATGAGTTATGCTTGTAGTAAGCCCCTTTAAATAATAAAGAAATATTAAATAAGACTTATAATAAAACTATAAATCCAAATCTATATGAATTCTATTTTAACTCTTCCAAAAACCTTGTGTGTTGATCAATTCATTTTATGAACTTCAATTTTTCTCCAAGACTCCTTAAACATCTTTTTTAGCATTTCATAGTTGACACCTATCTTTCATTACTTCAAACACATAAAAAAATTAGTCCATTTGGTATTTTATCGTTATCAAAATACGGTGAACCTCCCTTGGTTCAACAATCTCCCCTTTTTGGTGAGGAAAAAATCATTTGAGATAATGAACATATATAATTAAAAAGAAATTTAAGCATACTAAAAATCACATGAATACTTAATTTTAACTGATCAAAATCATGGTAACAAGTTCAAAAATTATCCCAATGGATCAATTAACTTCAAAAATATTTAAAAGAATGATATTCTTGAAAATGTCCAACTCCCCCTAAATTCATCAAAATCATATAATCATTTATTCGCATAAAAATAACAAATCAATTGGAAATCACCAACTTCTCCTAAGTTCATTATTATAATAAAATTTGAAAATATTAAAAGAAAAATGTTAAAAATGCTACTCCCCTTTTATAAAGTAAATTATATCACTAGCATTCTCTCCCCATATTTGGAATCATTAAAAAGATAAGATTTAAATGCTTAAACATGAAACAAAATAGAAATTAACACATTTAAACAAAAAAAATCTGAGACAATTGAAAAAGTAAAAAAAAAGCACAAAAAATAATATCATCCACATAAACTTGAACAATTAACATATCTTCTTTGCATCTCTTAATGATCAAAGTGGTATTAACGTTACCTTTTACAAACCCATTTTCATTTTAAATTTCTCTTAACCTATCATACCATAATTCGGGTGCTTTTTTTAAACCATATAAAGTTTTGAATAATTTAAAAATGTGCTTGGGTGCAACATATCTTTGAAAACTATGTGATTGTTGAACATAAACCTCTTCTTGTATAAAACCATTTAAAAAAGCACTGTTAACATGCATTTGACACAATTTAAAACCTATGTAAGATGTAAATGCAAGTAAGAGTCTAATGGCTTCTGATATTGCTACAAAGGCAAAAGTCTCATTATAATCTCTTCCTTCTTCTTTTTTATATCCTTTTGCAATTATCCTAAATTTTTTAGTAACAATATTGCCTTGTTCATCTAATTTATTTTGAAACATCCATTTTGTACCTATTGTTGGATGATCTTTAGGCCTAGGTACAAGATTCCATCCTTTATTTCTTTCAAATTGTTCCAATTCCTCATTTATAATTAAGATCCAATTCTCATCACTTAAGATTTTTTTATATACTTATAGATTCAATATGAGACATGAATGCAAAATGAGGGTGATTGGTTATCCCTTGTTTAATATCACCCATGATTTTTGATGGAGGGATAATCCTTTTTGTATGTCTAATCTCTTGGTAACTCATCCTCCTTCCTTTTTTCTCTTAATTCAACAATTTGTTCTTTTGTGGGTTGCCCTTCATTCTTTTCTTTAAGTGATAGCTTTTCTAAATCCTTTGAAAGTCTTACTCATCATCCTAAAAGAATTTATTTATTTCAAGAGGGTTATCTCATCAAAAACAACATTTACAGATTCTTCTACAACACGAGTTCTTTTGTTAAACACTTTATAAGCCTTACTAGTCAAAGGGTATCCTAAAAATATGCCTTCATCAATTTTAAAATCAAACTTTTCCTAAATTATCCTTAGTAAAAAGACTCTAAAATAACTAATTTTTGGTTTCTAACCTCTCTAAATAGGAAGTTTTATCTATTTTATGTCTAATGTTAACTCTATTAATTATATGACATGCATAAGCTACAGTTCGAGCCCAAAATACTTATGTAATTTATATTCATTAATCATAGTTCTAGAAATTTCTTATAAAGTCATTTTTTTTCTATTACATCATTTTGTTAGGGAGACCTAGTGCTTGAAAAATTATGCAAAATGCAACATTCATAACAAAATGATTCAAATAAGACATTATCAAAATCTCTACCATACTCACTCCGAATAGATGCAATTGAAAATCCTTTTTTATTTTGAATTTTTTTAGAAAAGTTCACAAACTATTTAAAAAATTCATCCTTAGAGCTTAAAAATAACATCCATGTAAACCTACTAAAATCATCAAAGAAAGCAAAAGCATATGTCTTACCACCTAGACTAGCTACTTTAGTCGTACCAAACAAATCCATATGTAAAAGTTCAGGAGGTCTAGAAGTGGTTACCAATTTTTTGCTTGGAAACAATTTTCCCATTTTAAATGCTCCACATATTTTATCCTTTTGTACTTTATGCTTTGGAGCTCAATCATGAGTTTCTTGGAATTGTGTTTTGCCAATAAGCCTATGGTAGTATTTCCAAGCCTTTTATGCCAAATCCATGTGCTTTAATTTAAAGAAACTAGGAACTTATTTTCAAAGTTAGGGTCATTTATATCAACAAAATAAATATTACCATCTCTTTTTCCTATGAATACATTACTACTGTCATTTATATTTGAAATCACACATTTGCCATTAAAGCATACTTTATATTTTTTATCACATAATTTTCTAATCCTCAAAAGATTATGCTTAAAATCATCAAGGACAATTGTTTTTATTGATTTTTCCAATGCAAATTACCTTACATTTGGCATTATCTCTGAAAGTTATGAATCCTCTATCTTTGCTTTTAAAGGTGATAAATTGCGAAGGGTCATCGATTAAATGTTACACACATGCACTATCAACATACAACTTTTTTTTCTTCTTAGTGATCTATAATACAAAAGTTCATATGGATTTAGGTACCTATATCGTCTTGGGTCTTTGAATGTTATTCATACACCTATTTCTACCTTTTAGTGAAATGTCTCTAAGTTTATCTTAGCAAAAATGAGATACATGCTCATGATAGCCATAATATGTGCAAAAAAAAGGAGTATAAGTCCTATATGAATTCCTATAACCATTTCTAGGCCTTAATCCACTTTGAAACTTTTGTTAAAAGTTTTACCTAGATTGTGAGAAAATTATTCTATCACTAAATTGATGTTGTAGAAAGATCCTAGGCCTTAGAGTGTATATTTATGCATAATGTCTAGGTTATGGTTTACTTGTAGATGCATCTTGGATATTCCTAGCAGCGAACTCATGTTCTGAGTTCTTCCTTTTTACAAAAATTGTCTTGCTAGTACATGCTTCTTTTTCATTATTATAGCCTAAACCATATTTATCATTACCTACTTTTTGAGCACTCAACATTGTTTCTAATTTCTCATTTCCATTAGTAAAATTTTCAAGTGATTCTTTAAGGGATTTGACCTCTTTATTTAATGTTACATTTTCATTTACAAATTCATCACTATCCTTGTTTATTATGTCTAAGTCTTTCCTAAGTCCTTCATTTTCTAATTTATATTCTTTTATCAATTTAAAGGATTCATTGTGTTTATCATTCAATTTTTCCTTTTTCTTAAACAAATCCTCCACATACTCAAGTAGTTGCTTATATGTATATCCAACTTTACATTCATTTTCACTTTCATGAGGATGAGAAGAACTTAATTCGTTATGTGCCATAAAACAAATGTTTAAGACTTCTTCTTTTTCATAATTTCTTGATTCGATCCATGCCGCTTTTAGTGCTTTCCACTTTGGCTCCTTCCTATCCTTCCTTTCTTTCTTTTCTTTCCTCAAGTAACCTTTTTCACCACATTGAAAACATGTTATGTAGAGAATTTATTTTTGGATGATGACTTACCTTCTTTTATATGGATGGGATTCTTCTCTCAAATGAGTTTCATCAATCTTTGTCTGATGAGCACGTGTGTTTCTTCCTCTTTTCTCTCATATAAGGTTTCTTCATTCTCGCTTACCTACTTTCTTGTCTCTCTAAATGCTATAGTCTTTAATCCAAGTGAAACGTACTCTACTTGATTTTCTTTCAACATCATCTCATATGTTAAAAAGGATCCAATTCGCTCATCAAGAGTGAGACTATAGAGGTCTTTTGGTTCTTGAATTGTGGTCACTTTTGCTTCCCACGACTTCGGTATAGACTTGAGAATCTTCCTAACAAACTCAATATTTGAATAGGCATTACCTTGACCCTTTAAAGCACTAATAATGTTATTGAAACAATCATACATAGTAGAGATATTTTCATCATATAACATTTGAAAGAGTTCATATTGATGAGTGAGCATGCCAATTTTAGTTTCTTGTACTTGATTTGTACCATCATGAGTAATTTTTAGTGTATGTTGAATATCACATGTATTTTTACACATAGAAATCCTATTAAATTCTTCCATGCTTAGCGTACAATACAAAATATGCATAGCATTACACTTTAAAGAAACTAATATCTTTTTATCATTAAAACTATAAAGAAAATAAGATAAAAAAAACTCTTTTCCTTTGACTTTAGAATCTTCAAAAATTCTTGATGAATTCTTGCTTTATCTTTATAAAATGATGAAATGTTGATCAAAACTAGCATAAACTAGCATTATAATGAATTCTTAACGTTCCTTTTCCAAAGGGTTCTCTATTTTGTAACCACTGTTCAATGACCTTTGTTGAACTAAGGTGGTTCTAATCATGTGTTTTGATGGTCACAAAACATTTAAGTCTTTGATGCTTTATAAGATAGGTTGATGTGTAAAGTGTAAAAGCATATATGTGGAGCCTGAGGTAGAAGAGCCATCTTGAAGATACTGAAGAGTAAGGTAGAAGAGCCATCTTGAAGAGATTGAAGAATGGATCAAGCATTAAAGAGTTAGAAAGAAGCTCAAGTAATGATCAAGCTTGCGAATCTTGAAGATCAAGAGAAGGAAGATCAAGTAGTTTAGAAAGAGTTTAGGAAAAGGGCTTAAAGTGTAAGTGTATTAAACTTGATCATAATCAATGCCTGAAAAGGGATCTCACATTTGCATGAATATTTGCCTATAGGCATGTAAGAGTTCAATTGTGATTTTAGTGATTAACTTGATTTGCTTATGGCCTTGGTATATTAAGAATTGAATTAGGTGACATATAAGCTAACTATTGATGTGTTTATGCAAAATGAATTGTTTTAATGTTTTTGATATGTTTAAGTTCATTAAAATATTGCTTAAGTGTTGATTAACATCTTTATGTTGAAATTATGATGTATGAAGTGATTAAAAATGTTTTAAAGTTGGTTAAAATGAAAAGTTTTCATAATCAAGGAAATTTTTTTGTTTTGAATTAATTGAAATGTTTTAATGATTTAAATAGCCTGGAATTATGCTTTAAAACTTTCTTGAAGTGCTATTTAATGTTAGGAATTTGTTTGGAACGTTTTGTAGTTGGTTTTAAGTATTTTTCCTCATGTTATCTGGACATAAAAGGTGGGGTGATCTTCATTAATGGCACCCTGATGAAGGGTTGTTGATCCCCTCTGTCCAGAGCATCAATGGCGGTGTATTCTATAAACAATGGTGTCGTTGATCAGCTGAGAAGGTCTCGTTTTACCCACAAACTCTAACGGTTAGTTTTGGGGATTAAGACTAAATGACTTTTTAACCTCCCAAACGGCTTGATTTTGTTTCTAAAAACTGCAAAACCTCTTCGAACACTATATATAACATTCCAAAACTATTTTAAAAAGTTTAGATGCCTTAAAAACAACATTACAAAGATCAATCATTCAGTTATTCAAAGCCTTTCTCATTTTCTATACAGTTTTATTCAATCCATAGTTTCGTGTTTTAAATCAGTTTCTTATGCTGTAAAATTTATGTTTTCTATCAGTTTGGATATAGACTAATCTCAACGAACTTCTATTTGATTTTTTGGTTCATTATTTCATTTGTTTCAAGATTTCAAAGATCAATATACCAAAATTGTCTATGTTTTTGGTTGAACATATTTGAACCTCTATATTCTTCAAATTTGAGCTTACAAAACTATTTTTGTTGCTTCAAATTTACTATAGAATTTTTTCTTAAGGTGTCAAAAATGCATAGGATCTTTTACTTCAATTTGTAAGCACTCAAATGGTGTGTTTGATCTCAAAGAACACAGACTGCTCAAAACTATCCAAACTAATGTTTTTTTTCTATAACTTCTTTCTTGATTAGATTTTGAGTCTTAATCAATTTTTGGTCTGAAAAATTGATGTTATCAGTTTTCTTAATGTCCTAGGATTGTGCTGGTATATTTTTTTAAATTTTTAAGTAATTATATTTTTTTTAGCTTATTCTTTGCAAGTTGCTCAAAGCTATCCAAGTTTGAGCACTCTAACTTTGTGCTTGATTTTGATCATTCAATTGATGTGGTAAAATTGTGTTTACTACTTTGATTTATTTTTAACATAGAGATTGATGTTGCAGTAGATTTATTGCATTTAATTGGCATCATTTTGGTGATAAAATTCGTGTATTTATGGGCTAGAACTTAAAGACTACATATATTTGATAGTTTGTGTTTATATTGGTTGAATATGAGTTTTGAATACATTACTCACATTTTTTGTGTTTCAATTTTATTTTTAATACTCTATTGAATTGCTAGGAGGCTAGTTATAATCTTGGGTTTGCTCTAGAATTCTCATAATTGTTTTTATTGCATGAACATTAGAGAAACACTATTGAAGGTGCATTTTGGTGACAAAATTGGCGGATTGACTTTGGATTAATTGTTGTTTTATTATTGATAGAGTTGAATTATGTGATGTTTTCATATGTAATTCATTGTGAATACAACCTTATTCTATTTCATAAATGCTTATTTTGTGTTTATATTATGTTTTGATGCTGATTTAATTAATATACAAAAATTTATATTGAAAAGAAGCAGATTAAAAGGGATTGGAAGCATTGAAGAGAAGCTTGGAAATTGAATTAAGGAGTCTTGCAATTTAAAGGAGCAAAAACGACTTGAACATAAGAAGAAAATGACAACTAATTATTTAGGAGGGCTGAATGTATTTGTCCGTGTGAGGGATTTTACATGGGCTTTAATGAATAAAAGACCTAGAGAACTAAAGACAAAAGAGGGAAGGGGTAAGGAGTGGAGAGTGACGACTTGTTTTCAAAAGAGGTTGAAGCCTTGGTTATTTAGAGAGTCTTGGATGGTTAAAGAAGGTCTTGAATGATTGCACACCTAGACAAGAAGACAAATCCAATAAGGTCATATAAGGTGGGTTTTTTTCGTCTCATCTTCCCTACTTGGAGAGTCTTGGATGGCCGCATACCTAAGTCTCCTTAAAGCCTTGGTTAATTGGTGAGTTGGATGGCTGTACACTTAGAGAAGAAGACAAATCCAAGAAAGTCCCATATGGTGGGAGGTTTTCGTCTCATCTCCCTCACTTGACATTGAATCTTTTATGTACATGGTGTACACGGCTGAAGCTTGGAGTCTCTTGCAATTACTCTTGTTGTGCTTTTGGCTTTGATTTCCTTTTAATATCAATGGATAATGCCGTGTGTTATGCATTCCCTATCATAGTTCATCCCATTTTTTTTAGCTTTGCCGAATCCTTGCTTTGCTTAGGTTGATAATTATGTTTTGTTTAATCTATTTACTACTATATTATTCAATTGTTTGGCTTTAAAATGTTAGTGACAATTTAATATTTATTTTGATCAAAGATTAAGTTGTTTAAAGTTTTATTCCATACAGTTTCAATTACCCTTTGATTATTTGGTTCACCTATGTTTAGTATTTCATTTCTATGCATGTTCTTAAGTTTTAATAAATTAGAATTTCAGTTTTTGTTTAATTTTTAAATCTGGAATTTTTATTTGAAGGGTTAAATTGAGCCTTAGATCATTAAGTTCTAGATAATTGCTTATTATTTGAAGTACCTTAGGTTTTCATTAGATAAAGAGTTTAATTTGATTTCTTAGATTAGTTATAAATTTTCCAGATTTTATCTTCCTTGTTTAAGCTTTAGATTTTAATATTTTCCATATTTGTTTTGATGAAAATTTAACTTTGATTAAGTGTTATTTCATGAGGTTTTGCTTATTCATAGTGTTCTTAGTTCATTGATGCTTGATAACTAATAGTTGGTACTTGTTTTTAGGTTCTAATTCAAGTAATTTTAGTTTTTGTTCAAGTAATAGGTCCTGGAATTTTTGTTATGAATATTAATTTAAGTTTTGTTGAATTAGGATTTATCTAATTAATCAATACCTTAGTTAACTTAAGTTTGTTTTAGTTTAAGTGTTTAATTGTGTTTTTCATTAAGTGTTTTAAATTTTCCAGCTTTTAAGTTAATAAGTCAAGTATGATTTATATTCATTTAATCTTTGTTTTAGGTAGTTTAATCATGTGTGGGTAGTTATTTTAGGGGTTTGGAGATATTAGAAAGAAGAAAGGATGAAAATTGTGAGAATCATGTCAAATTTATGCTTAATTAGATACTTTTTTGTCTAGGTTGGTTTGGAACTTAGGTTAAATTTCATGCATTAGGAGTTATATCTAAGTTTGATCACCCTTAGGTAATTTCCTAATTTCAAAAGCTAGGGTGGAGTGTGTGATATGTAATAGTCCATAGCAATTCCCCAAAGTTGCAATAGACTAGTTAAATTTGTCAGGATACTTAATCAACCAACCTAGGGTTCCATACCTTTAAGTTACACTTTCCATGCTTGTAAGTTAGTGGCAGAAGTTAGTCGCTCCTTAATACCTAAGGCATCTTAACTATTAAACCTAGATAGCTTGTTCTAGGTTAGAGATGGGGATAGGGGCATTTCTAGGGATTGTTTGAATTGTCTAATTTAGAGGAACTAAGGGCTTGAGAGCTTATTCGAGCTTATAGGCTAACACCATGACTAGAATTCCTATCATTTAGATTCTAGGATCAATGATCATCTCGACATCCTAAAGATATCTCCACTTCTTTGCTATTGTTATTCATCTTTTTTAAATTTTCTTTGTGTGTTTGTCTTTTTGTTTGCGTCTTTTGCATCTTATTTTATCTTGCTTTCATTTATTCAGGGTGTTTTATTTCCTATTTATTACAACATTTGAAATAACTTTGCATTCCAGCTTTCTGTGGTTTGACCCTAGCTTATAGGTTATTGGCTACTCTTTTCCATTTAAATTAGAGTTTTTAGGTTACTCTTGGCCTGTACAAATCAAAATTTGAATTTCATTAATAATTGATTGTAAATTGGATTTGTTAGGCCTTAATTGTGTATTGACATTCCATATTGCATTAGTTGCATTTGGGCCCTTATCTTGTATTGATTTTGAATAAGGGTGTCATAAGCTATATAAGCTTGGTTTAAAGCTCATGGGAGCTTAGACTAGGGGCTGTCCTTATAGGGAAAAAGTGATAAGGGTCAAATTGATATGATTTTTATAGCTAATTTATTGAATTATGACCCCTAATTTAGTTTTTAATTGTTTAATTGATGCCTTATAATGTTTGATTTGCATAATGGAGTTTAATGATGAAGATTGGAGCAAAAACATCAAAGAACACCTCTTGTTGCTGACCATTAACAGCCACTTAGAGAGGATGCCATTGCTAAAGAACATGGGGCCATTTAGCTCTCCAGAAGTCAGGCTATAACGGCACCATGAGAGGGTGCTGTTGTAGGGTGGTAGGGTGTCACTGTACTCCAAGTTAACAATTTCAGCTTGGTATCTCGTAGATTTCAAACTTGACGTGATATCCATTAATTCCCTTGTCTTCTGGAATGTGAGGGGTGATCTTCCAGAGTCTACTTAGAGCAAAAAACAATAGATAACACGCAAACATTAGCTAGTAATCAGATCATAGTAGTGTGAGAAGCTCTAGCTTCTCTCTTCTTTTTCTTCTTTGAACACTTAAGCTTCAAACACTTAGATTTCGAGTTTCAAATTGTATTTTTGAGTTCTGTAAATTGGAGATTGCAG
>JAOXYD010008077.1:0-15300 GCA_028565735.1 Pinacopodium congolense | reverse complement strand
ATTAAAAAGCATATGAAAATTTAATAAATTTCAATCTTATCAAATACCCCCACACTTGAACTATTGCTTGTCCTCAATAAATGATTTAAATACTTCACTCTAAAAATCTCAAAATGAAGTTTCAAACTAATTAAGTACAAACAAAAATCAATTAATGCCTTTAATCAAGTTCGCAAATCCTAATTCTTTCATGACAAAAATTAGATTATCACATGCACACATACAAGGTTAGTGGGAAGCAATCCAAATGCATAATATTAAATGTTTAAGCCATCTTGCATAAGCCATCACATGAATATAGTTAAGAATATTTAAAATAACTAAATACAAATGAGACAACCAAATACAAATGAAGAAGCAATACAATATAAGATTTGGGCAATGCCTATTTGGTAGGTCATCTAACTTTTTGACGCAAAAGTGAACACTTTGTCTTGAACACCCCCGGTTACTAGGTTAGATCACCATCTCAAATGGTTAAAAACACCACTCATAACTTCAACCTTAATTTAAGCCGAAGCCAGTGGAGTGAGTATTTCCCAGTACACAATAACATAATAGAAACAACAACACTTTTTATTCAACAAAGGAAACAAAGATAATTGCTTGATCAACAATGCAAACACAATGATGTTTTTTTCTTTTTTAATTTTAATTTTTTCTTTTTTCATTTGTTTTTTTCAACATCTATTTCAAACATCCCATCCCACATTCCTATGGTAAATCATACAAAATGTACTTGAACATCGAATATCATATGAATTTATTACTAACACATGCAATCACTCAAGAGAAAAAAAATGTTAGAAATCAATCTAGAATCAATCATTATTCACCAAATTAAAAGCATCAACTGTCTTCAAATACCACGATTAATTATCATCTAAAATTTAAGATCATATGGAGGTATCATACTCAAATCATAACCATCAAACTACAATAATTGAAGTGTACAAACATTTTCAAATTTGTCCACCCCCACACTTATAATAGACATTATCTTTAATATCCTTAAAGCAATGAAAACACAAGCATAAGAGAGTAGGAACAGAAGTACTACCCTAGATTGAAAGGACCAAATGTAGCTCGAAATGAAAGATTGTAGCTTGAAAACCAAGATAGCAACTTTGAATGCCTACAAAAAAAATAAACCAAAGAAAACAAGTAAAATTCTCCAAGCAAAAAACTAAAATATAAGATCAAAACAGAAAAACAAATAAAAGAAAGGGATATGGATGGGGTGCATCCCATCAAGCACTTATTTTAGGTCATAAGCTCGACCCTTGGTATGTAATGTTATCCATTTTCAAATGGATACTTGAGCCCGATAGGTAGCATGCTAAGACTCAAAGATGAGCCTGGAGCAAACTCCTTTGAAACAAGCTCCCAATCAGCATGATGCCTTAAGACTTCTGAGGAGTGGAACGTCATCATTTCGCCATCGTACTATATTGTCCACTCTCTCCTTTACGTATCGCCCTTCTTCGAGGATGATCTTCGCAAGGGTAAAAGCAATGAACATGGAACCTCATCATCCTGCTTATCACAATTTAACATCGGTTTGCTTAGGCATAACTCCTTAAAGCATTCAATCGACTTCAACTCCTCTCTTTTCTAATCCTCTCGTTTCTCTTGCTTGCTCATATTCTCTTCTTCTTCCTCCTCAAGATTTAACATGTGAGAAAAAGAACTAAAAATACAGTTAGTAACACTAAATGAAGTAATACTAACCTCATGAGGTGTAGCATCCACCATATCATCTAAGCACATGTCCATTTCCTTAATGGTCTCCTCTTGCTCTTGCTGTTCTCTACCCTTTAGTAAATGATCACATACCACCTCGTCGTGGTCTTCCTCTGGTTAGCTAAGTGTGATGGAAGATGCTTGATCTTCTAAACTTGTAATCACATCAGCCAATTGGCTTACTTGATCTTCCAAGTCCTTCAAGCTGCTTCTCGTTTCCTGCTAGAAGTGAATAGCGCTCGTAGCCAAACTCTCTACGATTGCCTCTAACGACATCCCATCAACTTGTGAAGGTAATGCTGGAGTTGGAGGTGTAGGTGAGGCATATAGATAATCTTGATAGCATGATGTTAGAGAATCCAATTCATGTTGGTGGCTCCCATTTGAAAAATAAGGTTGATCCTCCCACTCCGAATGGTAACTTGTAGTGTAAGGATCATACCAGTCTTGTTGGAACTCTTGGAAACCGCCAAATCCATAAACTACTGTTTATCCTGCAAGGAATGACATATGTCACTAGAATGGCTTGAAAATGAACAAAAATCACATACCTTAGTCTTAATCACATACCTAACCTACCTAACTAAATAGCTAGGCAAGTCAAGGTCGATCCCACAGAGAGCTAGAGTGAATTGCTATCTCTAATGTTACTAAAAAAAACAAAACCCTTAGAAACAAAGACATCAAAACTAAATACTATGATGAAACAGAGGCCAATAAAGAAGAAACAAACAAGAAAGACAAAAGCTAGGTGGAAAATATATCAGGAATTATAGACTTATAATCAATCCTCGAAATATATAACTTGCGATTGGTGTAAGATGCTACCCTATAGGTTTAAATAGGCTCTCAAACCCTCAGTTCCACCATTTTTTTAGATAGGCCCTATAGGATAAACAACCTATCCCTAATCATGAGGCAACCTAAAATAAGCTCCCTAGATTTCACGATGCGATATCATTAACAACTAGGGAACGACTAGCGTAAGGCGCAATCTCACAAGTTCGGATTATGTAGCTTAGAGAATTAGAATTCTAGGCCGACAAATTCAATTAGCCTATTGTTACCCATGGAAATCACTAGGACTATTGCGTATCGCAAGTTCATTCCTAACAATAAAATTAGAAATTAAACCTAAGATGGCCAATCTTAAGAATTAATCTTTAATTCATTTAATTTATCTGGAATTCCAATTCAACGTTTACCTAAATCACAATATTTAATCAATTCCTAATCAATTCTAACAATTATTAAGCCAAGATTCCATTAATATCCTCCAACCAAAAATTAAACTAGCTAAACATAATTAAATTAAGAAAAATAAATTTTAATAAAAACTAAACATAATTAATTAAAAGAAAATAAAAGCTGAAAAATTAAGAACAATAAAGGAAAAACAAAATTTGACATTTAAATTAAAGCAAACGCACATTACTTAAACTAGAATTTAATTAACTAAAACTTAATTAATCAAAACTTAAACTAACTTTCTAGCAAAAATTCTAATAACTAGAAATTAAATAAAAATAGAAAATAAATAAATAAAAACCTAAGTAATAATCAAGATATAAAGCATAACTAAAATAAGAACATGAAAAGGAATTTAATACAAATTTGCTAAAGATGAAATTAATAACATAAGCAAATAAATATTGGAACTCAAATAGTATTGGGTCATAACAAAAGAATAAAACAAATAAAAATAACAATCAAAGAAAATATAGACATAAAGAAAAGAAGAAAAAAATAATACTAATAATAACTCCCCAAACGAACAGCAGTGCCTAGCCATGCGTTTCTGTCTCCTGGTGCGTCTCTGGTCCATGCAGGTGTAGCGTGGTGCGCTGGTGGAGGTTTGCCTGTCCCTTGGTCCATGCAGGTGGTGCGCTAGTGGGTCTCCTGGTTCGGACAGCAGCTCAAGCCACCAACAGCTCTCCAAGCCGCCAACTGCCTAGCAAGACTTGGCCCCACTTGCCAAGACAGTTGTTGGACACTCCACTCAAGTCAAGGCGTAGCTGCTTGACACACCCTACGCGTCTGCACTCCCCAAGCGTCCCATTCCCTCAGTTGCAGCTCTCCAAAGTCAAGACAGCAAGACCCCAAGTCACCTGTTTGGACAGCAGCAGCCACCAGTCTCACCCTCTTGTCTCTAGGGATTCATGTTTTAATTAAATTAATTTAGCCCTCCCTTAGACTTCCGAATGTGTAGCTCCTCTGCGTTTTGTCCGAATGATTATCCTAATGCTCGTTGTTTTGATGAGCTTAAACCCATTAAAATTTTTTTTTTGAAATAATTCAATCTTTGACTTTTTCTTTAATTGCTTTAAATTCATCATGCTTTGGTCCAAAATTTGTGTTAAAGAAATAAATATGCCATTAAACAAAATATAACCCAAATTAAATATTTAAATAATAAAATAAGATTGAAATAACATTTAAAAGCATATGAAAATTTAATAAATTTCAATCTTACCAATTACATATGTTTGATTGAGAAATTTAATGTATGTTTTAAATCAATCCAAAAATAATGCATCTTATATAAGGACTTAGAGATAAGCTTAAATAAGATATTTGAATTAGGTGTGAGCTTAATCAAAATAATAGGTTCCATAGAATGTATTAATGCATTCATTTGATACATTAAGATAGAGAGAACTTTTGCTTGGTTTATAAAAAAAAAATAGAATTACATAACTCAAGAGAGAGTGTAATTTATCTTAGGGAGCCTACCATCTAATAAAATCTGGAAAATATGTTGAATCAAGGTTAAATAATGAATACAATTGTAGCGTAGAGGGATTAACTACCTAGATCCTAGCTTCATCATTAGTTACTAATCCTTTTGAGTTATCTTTGGAATTTACTTTTAATTGTTTTGTTTATTTTCTTTAATCAGTCAACCAATCATTCTTCTATTGAATAGGCTAGATAATATAGATAAAATTCACTAATAGTTGCAGTCCTTATAGATCGACAACCTGGATTTACATTAACTTTACTATTTAGTGATAGATGTACTTACCTTATTGTATGTGTGGTATTGTTTGGTTAAAATTCTTGGTTTATGTTTTTTTATAAAAACTTAAGCACATTCTATATGCTACCAGTATGCTTATTGATTAGAGTTTAGGTTTTAGGGAGTCAAGAAAATGAAGAAGGCTATGCCGAGGTGGTTTGCTTATAAGAGGACGAAAAGGTTGATTTTAATATAAGATTTAGGATTTGGTTAGGGTGACATCTTTAGGTTTTCACTTGTCAGTGGTAAAGATGGGTTAGAGTATATAAGGGATTCATTATACAAGAACCAAAAAAGCAAAGAGCACATAAATAAGTTAGAGGATAGGATATAGAAATAGAGAAAGAAAGCGAACGTGAAAGAATTAAAAGAGGAGATGAGATCTAGGGAGATATAAGGAGATGAAGGCTGGTATAGAGAGACGAAGGGTTAGGTGAGGGAAGCTACATCGCAAGCGATATCTGAAAATGAGACCTTATATGATGCTTAAAAGAGATAAAGGAATTATTGAGAAAGTTTCCACCCTATGGGTTTGATTTAGGGATGTTAATACAAATGCTTTAATTTCCCATTCATAGTTAGTGTAAGATGCATAATCAAGAAGAATTATGTGTGAATGATTTTTAAAGATCCTCTTTATACACTAAAATGTTTTGGGGAGTTAGGTTGATGTGAGATGTTAAATAATGTGTGAAATGAAATGTTTGAAAAATATTAGAATGAATTTTGATGTTAGATTGAGTGAATTTGTTAAGACTTATGTGAAAATAAAGTTAAGTTGTGTGAATATGTTAAAGTGGTCAAATGTGTTAAAAATTGTATGAAAAAATGTTAAGATATGTTGGAAAGTGTTTGCAAATGATGGGAATTATTTTAGGACATGGGTAAGGCCTTCAATAAAAAGGGAATGAAAGATTTGCATCTTACTTTTGCCAATTCCTATTCTAGAAAGACCGTCTCTCCCTCCTATTGCAACCTTTGCCTCTATCTCTACTTCTGATCTCAAATTCAAACTAATGCCTAGCTATTATTCTAGATGTTGAGACACGAGGACATAGACAGCTGAGGACCATTGAAAGATCATCTTATCTATCTTCCTTTGGCTTCCCCCTTTGAGGCATTTTGCATTAAAGGCTTCTCGTAAGTAGAAATCTGACAACATTGATGGTTAGAGCGGGGCTTAAAAATGAAAACACGCTTAAAAAATACAAAATACATTGTGTCATCCTTAATAGTAAAAACAATTGTCATTCTTTAGTTAATATGCTAGAGTGGGGTAGGGGTAGAGGCACCTATTTAAAGCAGAATAGGAAAATCCTAAAAAATGATGTTCTACTATTTTATGTCTCTTGACAAGTTGCTCAGAGACCTCTCATAGCAAGACAGAGATAAATTTTCGGAGAGAGACTACTCTAGGAAGACATCCCATCTCAGGTAGAAGCAGGTATATGAAGATATTAGATGAAACTGCTATCCAAGTTCTCATATTAGCTACATTTACAAGTACATAAATAATAACAATCTCAGCGAATGACAACAAATAAAATAAAAAATCCTTGTCTTACAGAAAGCCTAAAAAATGCTAATCCAAATGATCCTAAAAGAAAGATATTAAATGGGATTTGGAATCAGTTTTGAAATTATTAAATCAAAGAATATATTTCCTATGACAAGTTGCTCAGAGACCTTTTATATCAGTTGCCTAGGGTAGTGACAACTGAGACGATTTATCTAAAAAGAAAGATATCTACTGGAAGGCATGGTTTGATATTGGAGGTATCAGAAAACTGATATAGGCAGTTATCGAAGTTCAAATATGGTTAGCTATCGAATTACTAATAAAGGTGGCTATTGAATTTATGATAAATGTTGCTATTGGATTACTATCTAAAATCTAAAAACAACACCTTTTGGGGGGGGGGGGGTTACCATTCTTCAATTTCAATAAGTATTCCCCTATTGTATTTTAGAAAATTATTGCAATCGAATGAAAAATTGTCAAATCCTTTCATTTGTTTATTTGATGAAGGGGAATGGCTATAGTTCTTAAATGTATCAGTCGTTAAGTCAGCACCTAATTTCTTTGTTGTCCTATAGCTTGAACAAGGCTTAAGCTTGTAGTACCCTTGGCCATGCCTTCTAATCGCCTAATCCTTCTAGCTTAACTTGTTCTATTAGGTATGTGGCTTTGTCTAGATTGCGCTACACCTCATCACTAATTTCATTTTCATGTTAGACATGAAAGCATGAATTCAACCACGAGGGATGCTAAGCAACATAGCAATGAGTAGTTTGCTCTAGGACTCCACTCCCTCGAAAGCATGATGTCAGTCGAAATGGAGTTGGGAGTTAACCTAGACTAAGTAGGTGCGTATGTGGGATGGTCTGATGTAAGTCCGAAACCAATTCGAGGCTAGAGAAGCCAAGGGTTAGCTTGAGCGTTTCCCACCCAAGGAGAGATGTTTGGCTCTATAGTTCCCTTACTATAGAGCAAAGACGAGAAGCCTATGATTGGCAGTAACTGGAGCACATGAATTAAAATGCTTGATGCTTTGGGCTATCGTTTTTGGGGGGTGATTGTCCCCAAAGGCTACTAAAACGACGACGACGGCTCTATACACTAAACTTTAAGTATGTTTCACCCTTCAAAAATAGGAAAAGAGAAAGCAAAGTTAGAAAGTGTTTGTAAATGTTGGAAATTATTTTAGGACAATTTAAGTGTGTTTGTGTGTAAACGTTAAATGTAAAATATATCAATATAAGAATTGGTTGACTAATAGTGGTTGACAACTCACTAGTTAACCAATACGTGTAATTTACTCAACTACTAAATAGTATTTTAATGGATTGATTGATTGATGGGTGTATATCAATCAATCAGACATTGGATAACCAATATGTCTAGGTCATTTGACTGATGGTCGTGAGATACGTGCACCACTTGTTAAAAACCATGGAAAAATGAAATAAAATATTTTTAATGTTAAATAACGGTCATAAATAGCTAGTTATGAGTTTTTCACCTATAAATAGGTGAGTTTAGAAGTGTGTAAAGCATCTATTAAGTGGAGAAACATAATTACAAGTAAACTAAGATGTTTTGGATATTGTGTTAAGTTTGTAATTGGTTTTGGTATAAGTTATGAGTTTTGTTATGCATTTATTCTCAAGCTTATTAGTAAGCTTCTTAAACTCTTGGTTATTCAAGAGTGACATATGTTGAAGTATATTTTGTAGGTGGTGTAATTGAGAGTATGAAATTGTAAAACGATATACTTAAGCCTATTGAAAAAGTAAGGGCCTGCTCTTTTTCATTTCTAGTTTTGGTTTTTTGTTTCTATTTTTTAAATATAAAAACCAAAAAAGTAGCATAAAAACTGAAAAAATCACACACTAATACAGCACACACAAAAACACAGAAACTGAAAAAATACACGAAAACTAAAATAAAAAACAAAAACCAAAAGCTGAATCAAACGACCCTTAAGCTAATGTGAGGGTTAACCTAGAGCTCATTAAAAGGTAGTTATAAAAGTGATTTGAGATAGTGAAATTCCCAACAAAGGATTAAGGAGTGGATGTAAGTATAAAATTGACATCAAACCACTATTAATTGATTTGTGCCTTTCTCTCTTTAACTCTTTTATCTTTCAAGTTTATTTTGTTTCATATATATTATTTATCAAATTGTTCATAAATCCACATTTACTTTTTAATTATATTTTATTATATTGATTAATTGTTTAGCATTTGCATTTAAACTAAGAGAAAAGGTCCAATTAGATTTAAAAGACTCAGAAAACTTTTAAAAAATTAATAATACCTGATTCACCTCCTCTTAGATACTATATAAAGACTAACAATTGGTATCAGAATAAGAGCACACCTAGGAATAATTCTAATGAAATAGTAAGTTCAAGATCATGGCACATTATAATAATTTTAGTAAAGCCTTTTATTTTAATGGAAATAATTATAGAAACTTAAAATGAAAAACTTCCTTTTGATTATAGAAATATAATTTTTGGAAATTGTAGAAAAAATACCATACACACTATTATGAAAATAATTATAAATAATATAGAGAAAATTGTATCCAAGGATGAATTTGAATGAGACGATATGGATAAAGAGCTTATTACTCTTATCAATAAATTTATACATATTCTATTTTATGCAGTGATTAGAAAAGAATTTGATAATGTCCAAATTGTAAATTCACTTATCAAATATGGCACATTTTAAAAAATTCCTACAAAAGTACATATCAAAGTGAACATGAGGAGAATGTGCATGAAGATATGGAAAACATATGCTTGATGGCAAGTGATGAGATACCTTCTTCCTTTAATTCTCATAGTAATAATGAATGTAATATAAATTTTTACTAATCATGAGTTAGTATAATATTTAGAAGTGTTAACTAAGAAAAAGAATAAATTGTCTACTAAATATAAATAAACCATGAAGTTACTAGATGCATGCAAGTTTGAATATGAGAAACTTAGAAATAAGTTACAATAAAAGAATATGGATATTAGTGACATACAAAAATTGATAGAGGAAAATGCATCTTTAAAGAAACAAGTAGAATTAAGGAATATGGATAGTGATGAGCAAAAATTAAGAGATAAGAATGCATCACTAATAAAAGAGACAAAAAATTTAAGGAATATTATCTAAATTCATCAAAGGAAAAAATTAAAGCGTATCCTAGGATCACAAAAACCATAAAATGATAAGCATGATTTAGGATATATACATGAGAATGTTTCATCAAGTAGTAAGATTATATTTATTAAAGAAAAGAACTTAAAAAAGGAATAAGTACCTAGGCCATCTATAGAAAATAATGCATTAATTTCAAAATCCCAACCTAGAAAGAGTTAACATGCATTTATGTACATATATAGACCTAAATCTAGGAAGGAAGTGCACCTAACCAAAAATAGGCACAACTTTTATAAAAGTGCACAACCATCATTTCATGAATTTGGGCCACATGAATGGTAATATAGACCAACACATTCACATGCTTCCATATGCATTTTCAAAATTCTAGAAATATGTTTCATTTATATACTAGGCCTTATTATCATTAAAGGATCACTTATAGTAAAAGAAGACCTAAAAAGGAATATAGATACAATAATATGAGGACATATTCTCATCCTTATGATTCTCATATGATTTGTCATTTTTATGGATGTTTTGGGCATGTTGAACATTTTTGTTATAACAGGTTAAGTAGTTAATATGATATACTAAAAGGCCTAAATGGTAGGAAGCCTACTAACCTAAAAGACCCAAACTAATATAGGTACCAAAAATTCATTAAATCTTTGTTTTATAAAGGACTCTAATTGAGCCTTTATGATCAAAAGGACAATCAACAAGATTTGTCATTGAACCAAGGAAAGAAAGAAATAAAAGGAAAATTGGTGATATGCAAAAAGGAAGACACAACCTTACTTTGATTATATTATAGTCGTGGTATGTGAAATGAAATTGAGTGACTCTTGATACTTTGAATGATCACATATGATGGTTCAAATGGGTTGAATAACTTTAAATGGTTTAAATGGTTTGAACAACTTTAAGTCATGAAGCCTAGTTTGATTTGAGACTAATATTTTTAGGCTAGATTTTATATGATTAGCAGACAAATGAAAATAATATAAAATTATGGCATATTTTATTGTTGATTATGGTTTTTAAATTTGAATTTTGAAGTTTTAGTATATTTGTTTTATTTAGATATCCCTCATGATTATTACTCCTTTTAATGCTTATAAACTTGCATATATTTTTCAAAAAAGAAAAGAATATTGCTTTTATTGAGGGGGAGCCTTGATCACTTTATAAAAGGTGAAAGAATTTACAAAATTTTTATCTTAAGGGAGAGGTTTGATATTTTTAAATAAACCCTAAATTTTGATGTTGTGTGATATTCTTAATGAATTATTCTTATGTCATATTTAGTTTTATGAAAAGGTTTAAAAAGGCTGGTGATGCATTGAGGTATTTTATACTAGACATCATTTGTATTATGCACGCAATAATTGATGTATTTTGTAAAAATAACTTCTTTTTATTAACTCTAGTTTTATGATGGCATCTTGATGACATTTGAATTTGAATCATTTATAGATTTGCGCATGGCATTTAAATATGGATAATTCATATTAGATGGTTTTAGGTTTACATATATTTTCTAAATCTGACAAAAAATGTGTCTTAATTTGTTTTTAAGGGAAATTTGATTTGCTTGATGAGTTGCTTATTCTTTTTTAAGAGAAATTTTTTTAGAAATGTTTGAGTTTTGATAAACCTTGATAAATTGTTACATTATGTTGCTTTTCAAAAAAGGGGAGAGTGGTATGTGGGTCCAAAGTTTCTTATGAAGGGGGAGTTTCATATTGAATGATGCTTATGAATTATGGTTTTTGATACTTATTATCGCCTTCATATTTATTATCCTTTGATATATGAGTTTACATTCTTTATAAAGTGATGACACATAAATTTAGGGAGAGTGTTCAAAATTAAAGTTTGGATGTTTTAAGTTTGTATTGATGTTTGACATCGGAATTTTGTAATATTTAATTTTATGATATTTAATTTTGTAATATTTAAGTTTGTGATATTTAAGTTTGTAAAATTTAAATGTGTTAACTTAAATTTGAGTTGATTAAAATTATTGCTAAATTATGGTTAATTTAGGGGAAGTGAGGAAATTTTGATATTTATTAAATTTTTATAATGAAGGGTGTGTTTTTTAAGCAAGTTAGGATATATATATATATATATATATCTACGTGTGTGTGTGTGTGTATGTGTGTGTGATATTGCATGAGATTTTTTTTGTTGTTTTTGGTATTGGATAAAGAGGGAGCATTTTTTTTTTAATAACAGTTAAGTGGTATTATTGTGATATTAATGTCTTGTAATTGCTCTTGAAATTTTTATGATTTGGATTTTGAGATGAATATTGATGATGAATTTTGGGTATTTGAGTTATTTGATAAGGTGATATAAAGGAGGAGAAATGTCAAGAAAAATTAATAAGTGGTATTAGGAAATTTTGATTGGTATTAGAGCAGCATATCCTTAAGTATGTGACCTTGTTTATGATCAAAAAATGGGGAGAAAGTGTGTGATACTGTTTTAAGGGGAAGTGAAATAGAATGATTTATATGTGCTTTGTTTGTTATGTTTTCCCTAATATCACATGATTTTGTTATCATCAAAAAGGGAGGTGATTGTTGAATTAAAATTTAGTCCCACCTATATTTTGATGATCATAAAATATTGCTACTAATGTGTTTATTATGCTTGATGCGTTGAGAAAATAGGCTTGAAGATAAAGAACGAGTTAGAGGATAAAAGATGTAAAGAAACATGATTTGGAAACCAGGTTGAAGTATTGGAGAAAAAGTAATGGTGGATGAAATTCAAGTTAATGAAAATAGGAGTATTGGAGCAAAAGTGGTGTTTATCTGAAAGTTAAGTTGATGGAAAAAAATATCAAGCTCCAAGATAGTAAAAAGTGAATAAGTTTTTATTTTTACTTTTAGTGTAAATATCATTTTGATCTTTCAATAGTTTTGAAAGGGCTCATACCATGTATTTGGCATTCATGGTTCGTGATTTTGCATATATGGTATATAACAAGAGGAATTGTATATTAATGGCTTTAAAGTTCCTCTTGATACACAAAAATGCTTTTGGAGAGTTAGTTTCGTGTGAGTGTCTTAAAGAATGTATGAAATAAAGTGTTAGAAAAATGTTAAAATGAGTTTCAAGGCAAGATTATATGAATGTCTGTGAGGGATTATGTTAAAACTTGTGTGAAAATAAAGTAAAGTTATGTGAATATGTTAGAATGGTTAAATGTGATAAAATTGTACAAAAAGTGTTTGAAAATGTATTAGGATGTATTAGAAAGTATTTGTAACTATTGGGAATTTTTTTAAGGCAATTTGGTCGTGTTTGTAAAAATTAAGTGAAAAACTAGCCTCTATAAGGACTAGTCAATTAATGGATGTGATTTAGCTTACCAGTATGCAGTATTTCAATGCGTTAGTTGATCGATGGGCATATATCAATTAACCAATCATTAAGCAACTGATATGCCCAGATCAATCAATTAATGGTTGTCGGATAAACGCACCAATGGGCAAAAATTAACAAAAAATGAAAAAAAATTAATAATATACAATGATCATAAATAACTAGTTAGGTTTTTTTTAAACTTATAAATAGGTGTGGTAGCGAGTGTATATAGCATCCATTGAGTGTGGAAACACAACTGAAAGTAAATTGAGGTGTTTTAAGTATTGTGTTGAGTTTGTGGTTGGTTTTGGTGCAAGTTATGAGTTTTAATGTACATTCATTCGTAATTTTACTAGTAAACCCCTTAAACACACGAGTTAGTCAAGAATGATATATTTTGAAGTATGTTTTATGAGGTAGTGTAATTGAGAGTTTGAAATTATACAAGGTTATACTTGAGCCTATTGAAAAAGTGAGTTATTATAAAAGTTATCATAGATCTTGATATAAAAAAAGGAGTTGTACTAAGGGATTTAAGCTAGCAACATTCCCAACAATGCATTAGGGAGTGGACATAGGTCTAGAGTTGACATCGAACTACTATAAATCAGTTTATGCCTTTCTCTCTTTATCTCTTTATCTTTCAAGTTTATTTTTTGTGCATTATTTTATATTATTTATCAAATTGTCCATGATTCCACATTTACTTTTTAAGTATAATTTTATTATATTGATTACTTGTTTAACTTCTCCATTTAATCTAAGAGGAAAAATTCAATTATGTTTAAAAGACTTTAAAAACATAGAAAAATTTAGAAAAACCTCATTCACCCCTTTAGGTGCTATATAGGGACTATCACTCTTAATTGCTATTAGTTGTGGACTTGCCTTGTAATTATTTGGTGAGCATTTGACAAAAGTATATTAATAACATCTAGGTTGATTTGTGGTTTAAAGGTTACATATTCATAAAAATTGGTTTAGGTGGTTAGTTTAGAAACTTTTAAGCACTTAGTTCACCCCTTTTATAGAAACTTTTAACTACTTAATTCACCCCTTTTACATGCCAGTAAGGCTTATAATTAATATCAAAGCGTAGCTCACTTTGTGAACATTTAATTTTTAATGAAATTGGTGAAAAGAAAAAAATGAGAATGGCATACTTGATAGCTTACACTAGTCAAAGGGACAAAATGTTAATACAACACTATTTTTAGTTGAAATGATTATTTACATTGAAAGACAAAGATGAAATTCGTCCTTATGGTTGAAAACATTAATTTATAGGATACAATTAGTAATGGGGCATACATTGCCACTAAAGTTGTTGGTGATCAAAAGATGTCTAGGGTAAAAGAATAGTGGAATGGTGAGGATAAAAGGATTATTTCTTTAAACAATAGGGCTATCATATTTTATTTTATGCACTTAGTAGGAATGGCTTTAATAGGGTGTTAGTATATAAAATAACACATGAGATATGGCATATATTTGAAGTCACACGAAGATTCAATCAAATTAAAGATAGTCAAGTATCACTACTCACACTAACACAAAATTTTTCAAATGCATCATAATGAAAGCATTTCAAGCATTTATACTAGGTTTATTAACATTATCAATGAATTGAAAGGTTTAGGGAAAAAAAATACAAATGTTGAACTTATAAGAACAATTTTTAGGTCTATACCAAAGACATGGAAAGTAAAGACAACTTCAATACAAGAGGCAAGGTATCTTAACACTTTGTCCTTGGAAGAACTCATAGGACCTCTCCTTATCTATAAGACGAGGCTTAAAGAGACCAAAGAAAAGGAGATGTGATAAAGAAGATGAACTTAGCATTTAATGCCATTAGATAGAAGTCAAACAAAGAGAATACACCTTCAAGTTAATTTAAAGATGACGATATTGTTCTCATCACAATGAGATTCAAGAAGTTATTAAAGAAGAAGGGCTTTGGAAAGAAGAGAGAGTAAGGTAAAAATGAAGAAGAAAATCTCCTAACATTTTGTGTTTTGATTGTAGAAAATTAGATCACAAGAAAAATTAATATCCACTTATAAAGGAGAATGAGAAATATAAGAAGATTGGTGAGAAGGAGAAGAAGGAGAGTACAAAGAAGAAAGCATTGAATGCCATTACATTGGATGAATCAAGTGACTCTAAAAGTGAATAATCAAAAAAGGATGTTACCAACATATGCTTCATATCTTTAGAAGATAAGGCACCCTCTATCTCTCACTCTTATGTTGATAATGAAGATGTGGATGTTGAACTAACATATGATGAGTTGGTTAAATCTTTAAAAGTAATGATCTTGAAAAGGAAGAAATACCTTCCAAGTAAAAGGACATATTGAAGTCATTAAATGAATGTAGGTTAGAAAATGATACCTCAAAGAAAGAAATGCATGATATAGAATCTAAGAGAATAGTTGTTGTTTAAAATGATGATAGGAAAAAAAAAACGATGAATGAAAA